>JAVGVS010000948.1:0-18523 GCA_032718565.1 Distichodus sexfasciatus
AGAGCCATGGCTGAAGCTGCTCCGCTCAAATCACCGTCTGGACTAAAGGCCGATGTTTGGCAACACTTCGGTTTTAAAACAAGTTATTTTATAACCAAGCAAAACTAGTATTGACGCAAAGAAATCTCTAAATAAATCGATATTGAATCGAATCGAAACGAATCGAGAATTGAATCGGATCATGACCTTGTGAATCAGAATCGAATCAATTCAGGAAATCAGCATCTGGCTGTATTTTTGGCTTTATTTACACAGTTTGAATAATAAAAAGACTACAATGATGTGATCAAACCCCTAATCGGTGCTACTCTCCCAGCAGTTTACTTCCACAGTTAATCTCTACATCACCAAGACATGTGAGTATCTAGTTCAAACGCTGCCGCTAACGCTAAGATGGGATTTCTCTCCATTGTAAAGATAATCTCCTTTATGCCGGCTAAACTACCGCTCTCAAAGCAACACGAGTGTGAACAGGAACGAACGAGGAAGTGCCCGATGAAGCTTTTCGTAGAGACTGGGTGCATGAGATAAACCGTGCAAATAAAAAGCTGGGAGAGTAGCACCGATTAGGGGTTTGATCACATCAGTGTAGCTCAAGCTGCTCCAGATACACCTCCACTGTCGTTAATGAGTTCTTCACTGTGTATGTCCCGCACCTTCCTCGATTTTGATTGGCTAGCAAGGATGGTAGGATGGAAGGAAGGATGGATGGAGGGACAAAGAAAAGACAATGAAAGAATGGAATATAGATGTATGCAGAGCTCACATTTGGTTGTGGTGCACTGTGTGCTGTGCTGTGCACGTCCAGCGATCGTGTTCACGTCTCTCCGTTAAAGGAGCGAGTCCGGGTTTATCGTGGCGTTAAGCCTTTATAAAAGCAGCCCCAGGTGATTGATACGCGTTTCACATTTCAACAGGGGACTGAGGCGAAAGGTGATGGATTGTGCTGACGAGACAAAAAGCATTTAATTCTTTACATCGAGGCAATCGTTGAGGACAATGAGTATAAAATGAGGAAAGTGATGAAGCACCTGAACGGTACATTGTGTTTGGGTCGTGTGTAAAGAACAAAGTGATGGCGTTTTCGCCACAGCTTTTCTCCACGGTGACAACTACAACGCCCTCCTCGTCTTGGTGCTCAAAAGAACATGGTTTTAAGAACAAAATTACTTTGTGCTCCCTCTTCTTAACCCAGGGTTTGTTCTTGCATTGTTAGAAGTGATTGTTCGCTTCGCCACATCGACCTATCCGTCGTCTTAGCTACCGAAAATCGAGCGCTATTCTCTGTCGGTGCAAGCGCCTTGATGTTCTTCTATTGTTCTCTCTAATAATGGAACTGCTTTGCGCTGAAGGAGATCGTCTTGCTTTTAGGACTCGCTCTCCATCGTACGTCTGGAACTGAAAGTGAAACTTTCCAGAAAGGAAAAACGATTGCCTTGAAAAGCCTGAGTACAATATGACACACAGTGGAACGTTCACCAGCAAAATCTTTACATGCTCAACTCTGCCTGCACACACAAAAGTTTCTTCACTGACTAAATTGCGTTTGTTTCACTTAGCGATTGTGAGCTCACACATGGGCTGTGTCCTGAGCTACGTACTACCGCACTTAATAGTATGGTAGGTAAGTAAACTTTTCTATGTGGTAGTATGCATCTTAGGAAATAGCCAGTGTTGTAGCTTAATGGTTCTCTAAGCACTGGGAAGCGCACATGGAGTGTCATACGTGTCCTAATTGACTTGATACACTACATAGGGCGGTAGTGATGCGCGGGTGACCCGTGGGTGCGGGCGGTTTTAGGGCAGACATTTTTTAAATATCGTGGGTGCGGGCGGGCGGGTCAAAAAGTTACAAAACGCATTTCATTATCGATCAAAACGTGTTGTAAACGGGGTTCGAATTACCTCTCCTCTCGATGCTGGCAAGAGCGGTGCTTTGCGTTCCTGCAACCAGCGCATCGA
Source organism: Distichodus sexfasciatus (assembly GCA_032718565.1). Lineage (NCBI taxonomy): Eukaryota > Metazoa > Chordata > Actinopteri > Characiformes > Distichodontidae > Distichodus > Distichodus sexfasciatus. The sequence goes on from JAVGVS010000948.1 coordinate 1,963, forward strand.
GCGAGCGCGCGTTCAGTTCAGCAGGTCGCGTGCTGGAAGCGCGTCGAAATAGGCTAAACCCCGGCACGGTGGATTCCATCCTCTTTCTCCACAGTGCTTCCAGACAGCTGTCATAAATGCAGTCGGCACATATTTTTCAATTTTGGAGTTTTCAATTTGTAGGAAAAGCTACTAGTTTGGTGAAATATCACGGTCAAGTTGCTCCGCTCTACTTCATTTTAGACAAAATTAAGTTAAAAGAAGACCTAAGTTCTACTGAGTTCATTCAAATCTGATAGAGTTCTCAGATCTGATGTTATATCAGATGTTACAGTTTTGACAACTAGTGCGTTCTGCATACATGCGCGCCTGTGTGTGTTTGTGTGTGTGCGAGAGAGGTGTCTTCCGTGCAATTTTCCGCAACCCTTCAATAAATAACGACGTAAAAATCGATCTTTCGGTTTCTTTGTTGTTGTTTGGTACACAGTTCATCTTGCATAAAATTGTGTCATCATCTTCAATGCGAATCTAGCACAAATCTGTCATCTAGGGGTTACAGTGTCACAAATGACACTTCATTGGTAGGTTCCATGGCAATTCAGGCTCACTGGTGGGTTTTTTTTCCCCTCGGGTCGGGTCGGGTTTTGGGTCATTATCCACGCGTATTTTTGCGGGTTGGGCGGGGCGGTTTGGATCTCTTGACCGGTCGGTTTGGGGCGGGTGCCGACCCGCTCAACACTATAGGGCGGGAAGGGATTTTTTCTTAAAATGTTGCGCACTACGCTGGAAATGCTCCGCCCTCGCTCCACTATGCGTTCACACTCGCTTGACTTGGTGCTGTGTTAGAAATGTCAGTTATGGTGTCATTTTTGTGCCAAATTCTGAGTGCGCAGTGGAACTTTGACGAGCAAACCATGTCTTATATGTGCTCGACTCTGCCTTCGGTATCGGCAGTTATAAGCATGAAAATATTGGATATCGGCATCTGCCAATAATTCCCTTATCGTGCATTCCTACATTATTCCAACACTTAAATTTACATAAAACAGCGAATCAGTATGAGCTGAATCTCTGAGTCAGAGCAGAACTCAGCAGAGTGGCTTTTACTGTTCTGGAAACTCAATGTTTTATTTCACTCGCCACGGTCGGAGTTTAAGAGCCCATTGTGATTATTCAAATGAACTCTAATTACGTTTATTCAAATTAGCCAAACAGACTTCACCGCTGCTGACAATCATTCATGCACACTTTCCAAATTTATGCATCTGCACTCACGAGCGAGCAAAGAGCAGCTCAGGCGGAAATCAATCCGCGTTACAATCACTCCTGTTTGAAGATGACTCCTCTTACTCACACCTTAATTATTTTTCCTCAGAAAAGGCATTACCTCACATTTTTCTAGTTTTATCACAATAATAAATCTGCAGACACCAATCTATGTTTCTCTGTTTAACTATGAAGCAATAAATTTGATATTAATATCTCTACTAGTGCTGGAAATTGACTTAAAAAAATTCAATCATGTTTATCGTAGTAGTTAATCATGATTAATCACAAATTTAAAATACTTTTTATTTAGTTTTCAGATTAGTTTCCAGATTAACTACAGGCCTTAATTCACTTATGTCCCAAACCCTATGAGCAAACAAACAAATGTGAAGTTTCCAGTTGAAACTGTAATGCACTAATATTCTAAGACCCAAAACAAATGAACAGAGTTCCAGATTAATCTCAGGCTTTTATGTACTTATGTTCGAAGCTCTACGAACAAACAAACAAACAAATGTTAGGTTTAATGGTAAGTACAGGCTGTAATGCACTACTGTTCCAAGGCCCACGAATGAACAAACAAAAATAAAGTTTTCAGACTGACGACATGCCTCAATGGAGTAATGTTCCAAGACTTATAAACAAACAAACAAACAAACAAACATAACTTCCAGATTAGCCAAAGGCTCTTATGTACTTATGAGCAAACACGAGCAAATGTGTCCAAATGAACTACACGCTGTAATGTTCCAAGCCCTACAAATAAACAAACAAACATGAACAACGAAGAAGTTTTCAAATTAATATCCAGCTTTAATGCACTAATGTTCCAATCCCTATGAATCAACACATAAACAAACAAAAATGAAGTTTTCAGATTAACCAAATGCACTAATGTTCCAAGCCATATAAATGTATGAACGAACAAACAAACTAGTGAATCAACAAACAAATGTAAAGTAACTAACAGAAGCTAATCATGTTTCACAGTTATTATTAGATTAATTTGTTTTTTCTCTGTAGCTCGTAACGACTATACTAAGCCAGAAGCTTGTCTGTAGCTTTAGTTAAATAACCGTCCAGGCGATCACGACTCCCACTGACCTCAAGACATCCTTCAGATCCAATTCTCTTCAGCCACATAATTCTGTTTGAGACTTTATGACTTAGTGCAGTTTCCCAGTAAATCACCAGCATTTCCTTCTCATTGATTTTCGCTGGTGCATTACACGTAATTTGACTAAACACTCATCCTCTCTTACTACAAAGAGAAAGTGACAGCTCAAAAAAGTCCTCTCCCAAAAGGAAACGAGTGAAACTGAGACTAGTGATCAAAACTGAGTCTGAACGCCATCGTTTCTGTGACCTTTCTTTCCAAAGTGAAGAGAAAAACAGTGATTCCTGAGCTGCACTTCACACACAAACACATTCCGCTTCTTACTGCACACAGCTGCATAAATCTAATGCACACATCGCCTCAACTTTCCAGTTATTTATTAAACGGAAATGTGAGATATTCAGTAATTAGCTCTGAGAATTTCACCTTAAGTCATGTGCAAACAAAGTCTTAACCCCATTTTAATTAATTAAAATACAAGATAATTAATAGTAAATCTAGTATCAATGCAAAGCCTGGAGTAAAATCATAAAGGATTTATTACAGCTAAGCTGCTTTAAACTCGCTGTTTATTGAACAAGCCAAAATATCTAATGCAGGACTACTGTTGCTGTTGATTTTTAATTAATTTTACTTTACTCCAAAAGCACAGTTATGCACCAGTAATTTAGCTCGATTTGTGAGTAGAACATGCTGATGTAAATCACTGCTGGAGAAGCCTTGCCTCAGGCCCCGTTTCGTCATCCAAAAAGTAGATTTGCGTGAACATTATTTATTTAATGAGACATACAGGTCGCCATGGCCACAAAATATTAACATGAAGATTTATGATTTTTCATAATCCATGAAATTCACTCATATGAAGACATCACTGCGGCCCCATCAACATTAAACCAAACTAGGGCCCTTACAGGATCATTTTAACATCATGAAAATGCACACGGACTAGAGAGGCACCGATCTGATACGTGATACCGATCTGATCAGATATCGGCCCGATAGCGACTCAAACAGCTGGATCGGGTATCGGTGGCATTGAGCCAATCTGTAAAGGTGCGCACGCTCAGCTGGCTCAATTCGATCCAAACGACAACACATTTAAATAGTGGGGGTGGAAATTAATCGCAATGCAGATGTGGACGATTCTGTGTTGATGACACTGCAGACCATAATCGATTAGAATGGAGGTTTTCAACCAGCTGTCCGCTGCCCCCTAGTGGTCCGCAGTGGCATTGCCGGTGGCAGTGACATGCAATACACTTTCACTAAAATGTTTTACAAAACATTTTCTGATGGTTTGGAAATCTTCATGAATAATTAATTTAATGCAAATATCTAAAAAGTCATACAAAAATACTCCATACCACAATCATACTGCTTAGTCTGAGCGGTAGTGCCTGGGACAGAAGCAGTTGGAAATTCCTGGATTATATCGTAATGACATTGCTTGGTGATTTTCTGGCTGCGGCATAAAAATTCTAGTTAAAAAGAACATCACAGAAGTAACTTTGGCTGCCCAGTCTGGCTGACCCATGCCCCATCTGCGTGTAATGTGAAGTAATGTAGAAAAATTGATGGCATGCATCATAATGCATTGAGATATCATATCAAATCGAATCGTTGACCTAATAATCGTAATTGAATCAATTAAATAGTGTAATATTTTGCAAGTGTAGAATTGGAGAAAACCCAATAATTGCAAAAGAAAAGTGGGGTCTTATGAAAGTTGAGGCATTTCAACTGAACTGTGATCACATTTAAATAATATAATATTAAACAATTGTAGAATTCAAGAAAACCAAATAAAGCAAAGAAAACTGGATTAAGAAGAAAAGAAAGACTTTTCAATTTAATTCTATTCTATTCAAATAATAAATAGAAATGTAAATAGTTGAACTAGGAAAAAAAAAAACTTAAGAAAGTTAAGAGATTTCAATTCAATGTAATTCAGTTCAATTTGATTCAATTCAATAGTAAAGACATTTAAATATTAATCAGCTGTAGAATTAGTGAAGACTGAATAACCAAATATGTGACCCTCCACGGCAAAACCTGTCGCTTGTCGCAAATTTTCAAAATTGAAAACCTATATGGTTCTTCAAAACGATACCTATATGGAATGAATGAGACGACATATGACTGAGATATCAACATTCAAAGGAGTCGGGTTTCTCCTGTCACGCCAAGTGAGAAACGGAAGTTGACTATCGCCGTAGCACTCACAGACGCTTGGTGCGGTCGTGGCTACGTTTGCATTTACGGTAGCCTACGCTGCATTCACAGCCACACGGATAGCCTACCTGCGTTAGGTTAACTGAACTCGGGAGACAAAGATGGATTCCGGAGAAATATCTTCACGCTAGTCAACCAGTGGATTTAGCGTAAATATTGAAGTAGAGCGGTCAAAACACAAACTTTTAACATTCTGCTGGAATTGAATTCCTCACCTCAAGAAAGTCACGTTTTTAGGATGGAAAGGGGAAGTTTTTCAGCCAAATTTATCCACAACAGTACAGTATAGACCTTCCACTGTTTCAAAACACTAAAAACAAAAAATCCAACATTTTACCCCACGCAACATAAACGCTTGTTTTTCTCGGAAACCTCCGTTGCGACAAGCGACTGGTTTTGCCGTGGAGGGTCACAAATAAAGGTGAGTTAAGACATTTAAATTCAATTCAACTGAATCCAGTTGTTAAGACATTACAATAGTATAATATAATAAACTCTATTGTAACTGTACTGTAAAGTTGAGACATTTCATTTCAGTTCAATTTAATTGTTAAGATATTTAAATACACAACTAGAACGCGAGAAAACCCAAAAGAACACTGTGGTCTTAAGAAAGTTAAGCCATTTCAATTCAATTAAATTCAATGAATTCTATTAAATTCAGCTACTTTAGCTGAATATTATAATACACATCTCAATAGTATAATGTTATAAACAAAACAAAAAAACAATAACACCAGTTAATCGGGTTAGTATGATCATTTAGATATTTCAATTCAATTCTTAAGACATTAAATATTATAATATTATACAACTTTAGAACTGGAGCTGCTGTTCTTACCCCAGAACAAATCTCAAACAAGAAAACATCTGTGAACGTGAGAATCCTGGTGAAAACTGCGCAAGTGGGTTTTTAAGAACAAATTTCTTCCTAAGTGTGGTTGGTGAACGAGGCCCGATGACGAGCTGTCGGTATAAATCCCACACTTGTGTAACTACAGGCTCATGTTCACCTCTAGAATACAAATGAGAGAGAATAATTAGTTTTGCACTTAAGGTGCTATTTGTTGCTGCCAAGATAATTACTGTGGTAATTAATTTGCTTCCTTTTAAATTATTTCCATTAAATAAACTCTAACCCGCGACGAGGGGTAACGTGAGACTCAGTATCCCTGTGACACCGCATGATAAAAGTATAGTTGTGGCATAAAGCCACTGTTCTTCAGTTCAACTCAATACATTCAGCATCGATTGAAAGGAACTTCAAAATCAAGAGGTTTTTGTGAAAACTAAGATTGCTAAACAGTTTTATTCTCATTGTATATCAACAATGTAAAATTGGTTCCATATTTTTAATGAAATATACCATTTTATCCCAGCTAGACACTGGACATACAGATGCTGCCAAGAATTTACAACAAGAGGTAACGTAAGACTGCAGCTGTGACATGAAAACTGGCCAAGTAGAAAGACTTACATTACAGTGTATTGAAGTGAATGGGGAAGGAACGAGGGATGATAAAGGTGAGTGAGTGCGGGTGGAAACAGATTGAGATGTGTGTTCAGTGAGGTGGTCTGATCGGGCATAAGAACCGCGTTGACTGTCGTGTGAAAACAGGTGAAACGAAGCGTTTGAGTCCCGAGTCCATGTATTCTTCATGGGAAATCAATGGGTTCCTATGGGAAAAATAAGCAAAGGATGGAAAAGACGAGTGCGGGTCACGGTGGTCACAGATATGTGAAGAGGCTCATGGGCGGCTTTGTGAAGAATGCAGTAAAGAGACGAAATCTGAGCTCAATGTTAGTCTAGGGGGGAAAATCAGATGAAGAAATGGATAGAACTGGAAGAAATGTGACCCTCCACGGCAAAACCAGTCACTTGTCGCAACGGAGGTTTCCGAGAAAAACGAGCGTTTATGTTGCGTGGGGTAAAATGTTGGATTTTTAGTTTTTAGTGTTTTGAAACAGTGGAAGGTCTATACTGTACTGTTGTGAATAAATTTGGCTGAAAAACTTACCCTTTCCATCCTAAAAACGTGACTTTCTTGAGGTGAGGAATTAAATTCCAGCAGAATGTTAAAAGTTTGTGTTTTGACCGCTCTACTTCAATATTTACGGTAAATCCACTGGTTGACTAGCGTGAAGATATTTCTCCGGAATCCATCTTCGTCTCCCGAGTTCAGTTAACCTAACGCAGGTAGGCTATCCGTGTGGCTGTGAACGCAGCGTAGGCTACCGTAAATGCAAACGTAGCCGCGACCGCACCAAGCGTCTGTGAGTGCTACGGCGATAGTCAACTTCAAAGGCAGATTTCTCCGTTTCTCACTTGGCGTGACAGGAGAAACCCGACTCCTTTGAATGTTGATATCTCAGTCATATGTCGTCCCATTCATTCCATATAGGTATCGTTTTGAAGCTTGATTTATGCCCTTTCATCAAAACATCATAACTTAATTTTGAAAATTTGTCACAAGCGACTGGTTTTGTCGTGGAGGGTCACATATAAGCAAACCACACCGTTATAGAACGCTATAGAGAGGAGAAGGAGAGAGAGAGAGAGAAAGAGAGAGAGAGAGAGAGAGAGAGAGAGAATAAGAATATTTAGAGTAACAAAATGAATAGTATCCATACTCCATAACAAAAGAGTATCTGTGTGTGTGTGTGTGTGTGTGTGTAAAGTCACCGTTCTTCACTTCAGCTCTTTCTTTGTCTGTATTATTTCAGAGAAATAAATCTCTCAGCATCATGTCGCTGGAGTGAGCCAAGAATTCCCCCATAAACCAATTAAAAGATGGTTCAAACTGTCCTCTCGTCAGATCCCTCGCTCGCTCTCCCTGCAGACGGAACACAGTCGAGTTTTTGGATACGGATCTGTGTTCTGCCACCAATGAGGACAGCCGACGCAATTAAGCTGCCAATCACTGGAGCTGTCGCATTCCAACCGTACACCGGCCAGCTCGTCCTCACCCACAATGCACTGCTGCTGCTGCTCGAGTGTGTTTGCATCATCTCAAACGTCAGATCATTTTCCTGCAGAAGACGTTCTTTACGTTGAGCATCGCTTCATCAAACGTCATGTACGATATACGTCTTTCTCCATCTTTATTCTTTCTCTTTCTTTCTCCATTTCTTCCTTCCTTCCTTCGTTTCTTCCTTTCTTCAGCTGTGGCTTGACAAACGTTAATTTGGGGAATTTCTTGTTTAACTTGTTTTGAGAGTGTAGGGTTGGTACACAGCTCTAAACAGTGATTAAACCTATGGGACTACGGTTCTACTCCACATTATGCTCTAGTAGTTAGGAGACGCACTTCCGGACCAAGAGGGTTGTGGGTTCGAGTTCTCCATCCAGCACTACCATCATTGGGACCTTTAACCCCAAGTTACTCAGAGACTGTGCCAGAAATTTGGAAAATGGAAGTTGCTTTGGCATCTGTTAAATGCTGTAAATGTAAATGAAAGTCTGTCAGTTGGTAGTATTATGACCTCGAGACCGGAGGGTCACCAGTTCAAGTCTCAGACCGGTAAAGGTACCACTGAGGTTCTCATAAGCAAGGTAGTGCTCCCTGGGCGCTGCCCACTTCTACTTTAAGGATGGGTCAAATGCCGAAATGATGCACTGTGTGCTATGCTGTGTTCACAATGACATAACGACACTCACTCACTTGATAACCCTATATGACTACTGTTCTACTCCATCAAAACCATATTCCATCATATATACTATATTTTATTCCACTAGGTATATACTGCTATATCCGGTTGAAGATATAGATATCTACTATACATGCCTGTTAAAGTGTATTATTCTTTAATATTACACGTAAAATGTATATTTTGTTCTTTAATTTGTTATACTGTTATATTTGTATTCATCAATCTATTTATAATAGTACCTTGTACATATCTTTTAAAATCTTTTTACTCTTAATGTCTTAACACCAACTATTAAAGCAGATTCTGATTCTGAAACTGAGCTTTTGTAGGACCAGAACTGAGAGTAAAGTTTGGAAGAATGATGTTTTACTAAGAGGTTTACATTCTACATGTTTTATATCTAATTTATCTGTAAGATGATGCATGTTACTGGAAAGAACTGTTATATACTGGTATTTCAATTTAAAATTATCTTAGTTAAATAGAAAATCAACAAATATTACGTATACATGACTTATTTACTCTGAACTACAGGGTGGTTAGGTTTCATATGTTAAAAATAGCTCTCTCTAAAGCAACATATTTAGTGTAGAAGTTCACCAAGAGTCCTGCAGTTTCAGCTAATTATTTTTATTAATACATTATGACAATATTCCCAATTTCCTCCCAGACTCCTCGTCGCTCTCTGCCACATTTGTCATGCCGGATTGCATATCTCTCTGCGGAATCCATCTCTAATTGTTGATTTTTTGTGTCTCCGGGCCTCACGCTGCTCAGCTAAATGCCACAAAACCCCAAATCCATTCATCTTTCCATGTGGGAGTTTAATGAGTCATGATATAATTCCTGTGGATTGCTTTTCGGGGCTTACGTTATTTACATCGCTCCAGTCTGGGCTTAGTTACATTCGTTTTTGGGTCAGCGCAAACCGGAATCACAAACAGAATGAAGTTTATTGCCAAGTACGCCGTCACTTCCAAGGAATTTGGAAGATTGTTGCAAGACATTGAAAGTAAAAGTTGGTGGTGTAACAGTTAGGGAGCTGGCCCCGTGATCGGACAGTCGAAGGTTCAAGTCCCGGACCGGTAAAAGTACCACTGAGGTTCTCATGAACAAGGTACCGTCCACGAGCACGGCTCTCCGAGAGCTGGCCAAAAAAACCTGCCCACGGCACCTTCACGGATGGGTCAAATGCAGAGAGGCATTTAGCATTTATAGCGCCCCCTACTCTTTCATTTGCACCACTGATGCTAGCTGGGCCAAAGCAGGTCAAAGAGCAAAATAAGCCACACCCGCTGCAATTAATTTGCTAATTTTAGCCGCCCCTTTGTGAAATCCCAAAATTGCTTTCCATGTCAGTGTCAGGCTAAGTCGGCACATTTTTTTGACACCAAACTTGCCGTAATTAGCTTATTAGCTGGGGAGGAATTTGCAAAAGTTTGTTTTGTATGTTAAGCAAATTAGCTCAAATTCTCAAAATTGGGAAGTCCATAGTCCTAATTAGAAAGTTGTTTGGTTTAATCCAAGTAATCAGATAAAGCAGGAATGTTCAGGAACGTTCTCGACCACTCGGCTCAAGTGTTAGCAAAAAGAAATCTCAAAAAACACATTTGTCGTCACTATAGCTCCACTTTGTGCTTGGACCCCTAACAAAAATTGTGTTCACTTTCCCAGCAGGCGTCACTGTGGTCAAACAGATTATTTATCAAACATTGTCTTTATTTAAAAGTCTTATTATTTACATATTTTAACTTAAAATTTGCAGGATTTTTGCTGTGAGTGGCTTTATTTTTAACAGTAATTCAGGCTTCGGTGGAAATGTGGTTTAAACTGACAAATTAGTGAGCAGGAGTTCATTATAAAATAGCCGAAGTGTGTGTGTGTGTGTGTTTGTGTGTGTGTGTGTGTGTGTTTTGTGACAGGACAAATTAGTGTTTGTTCACCAATAAGAGACTGCACTGATCAGCACCTTCCTCTTCTTTTTCTTGGTGTCTCGGCTACTTTACTCCACTCCTCCTTCCAATACTCTATCCATCGTTCAGCTTGATGGTGATGGATTACAGCTGCACTGCTTTATTACAGACTTGGAGCCAGTGCCAAAAATTAAATAAATAAAATAAAGAGTGGGATTCTCTGAGTAAGATTTAAACAGAGACGTACATGGTCCCGAGCCTGGTGCTTTTAGCTAATGAGGATTTCGTTAAGGTAAACTGATTTATAATAATAATTAAAACGAGGAAGAGAGAGGGAGAGCAGTAAGACAACTTCACTTTGGCTTTGCCGAACTGAGTTACTGCTTTAGTAACGTAATTAACTTCTTAATAAATAAACTGGATTATTCATAGGGCTGGGTCAAGGGTGTAGGTTTGCTTTTGAAATTGGTGCGGACATGAGAGCACTCCCATTACACCAGCGTTTCCCAATCCTGGTCCGCTCTGCACGGATTCGACTTTCCCAACCCACAGCACAGCTGATGCTACTGATTATCTAACCAGCAACGTAGGACCAGCGTGCGTCAGTGCAGGAAATACCGAATTGGGAAACGCTGCATTACACGATACATAACACCACATCAAACATCACACGTATTTTACGTAGATAATAGCAATGTTATATTCACAAGCTGATGTTTTCATTTAAATACAATAATATGTTAATTACTGAATTCTGTAATATCAAAGGAAACTAGTGCGCAATAAAGAGGCAGTTTAATAAAGATTTAGCCGAAGTGCTCTTCATTTCTTTCATACATCAATATGTAAATAATGTAATAATTTGGATGCTGTCGACGCTCTTCTTTTGTTTTTTGGTGCTAATAATAGGATTCGGTGCCGAAACTATATAACCGGTGCGTGCTATATAACGTGAACTGTAGTAACTGGACCGAATAACAATGTGAATTTCTGTGCCTCATTTTCGTTACTGCTGAAATATGCCGTTTCATATCCCAATAACGATAGATCACAATATACTACATTTTCTGTAAATTCAGTGGAACGTTTACAAACAAAATCTGATGCCTCTGCCTACACACACATTCAAAATACTCCACACACTCATATGGAACGCCAAAGTTGCCACAATTTGTCTATTTTTATGCAATTGACAGTAAAACATCCATTTTTCCACTGTTTAATTAATTGAAAACGCAGCTTTTTGAGGTGATCTAGGAACTTGTGGTCAAACGCCGCTTTTTACACCGTAAAATTTCTACGCTTTTCTTGTAGATGTAGTTATTGGCATGACATTAATCTTGAGAAACAGCTCTGTAGCCGAGTCTCATCACAAATTCTCTACTTCAAAGGAAATGTCAAACTGCTCAAATTTGCATGAGCGCTAACCGCAACAAAGGTCACGAAAAAGGATCTTAACAAGTCAAGCTCACAACACTTTTATAAAGACATATATTTTGCTTTGCTTGGTTTCACCATGAAAATGAATGAAATCCGATTAGTTGCTTATTCCCTGTCTAAACGAAGATAATCTGAATCAGCACCAATATTTTGATTAGGGATCAACGATATGGGAATTATCAGAGAAGTCGATATCCGATATTTTTTATGCTTATATCTGCCGATGCCAATAAATGAAGAAGGCAGAACATTTTGCTCACCAAATTCCACTGCACGCTCACAATTTTGCCACCAAAATAACACCATAGCTCTGACATTTCTAACACAGCGCTAAGTCAAGCGAGCGCTAAAGCAGAGCGAAGCAAGGGCGGAGCATTTCCAGCATAGTGCACAACATTTTAAGAAAACGTCACTTCCTGTCCTATGTAGTGAACAAAGTCAAATAGGGCGTATGTGTGACTTTCCATGTGCACTACCTAGTGTGTAGAGTACCGTTAAGCTACAACCCCGGCTATTTCTTGTGATGCATACTACCAAATAGAAAAGTATGATAAGCACCTTACCTACCATACTATTAAATGAGAGATTTTGCTGGTGAATGTTTCTCAGAAAGGTTTAAAACCAATAAAAGTGACTGTTTACAGTTGCAAGGCAATCTGTAAATGACATGAAGTGATATAAGATTATTAATTACAAAATAATTTAATTGAACTACACTGAAATATAATTCAATAATATTTTTTACACATACATTTGAGGAACCTGTAAACACAAGTGGAGTGCTGCTGTGTTTGTAATGAAGTATTACGTTTACCTGTGACATGCCTAACTGCCGTGTGATTTTAACGGCCTCGTGTCACATTTTACAGCACACATTAATCACACACTAGGAGACCTTTTAAGTATTAAATCAGAAACTATAAACTCCACCGCGTAAAGTTTACGAAGCCGAAGAATCATTTTCCAAATAGACCCAGTCATTAATAAGGACATGAAGCCGGCTTCGGATTTTATTGTTACAGATTATTAAAACTGCTGATATTAAAACACAGTTGTGTTCCGAACAGAGCATGTTCTGAAAGGAGCTCGTGAATTTTACAATTCTTGGCCTTACTAAAGGATGGTATATTAGGGACAAACAAACAAATAAATAAATAAACAAATAAACAAATAAATAATGAGGGAGCGTGTATTATAAAAAAGTCAGAAATTTCTAGTTTAATGTTGCAAATTTACAAAAAGATTTCATTTTTACTAAAAATTGTAAAAAGATAAATGTGTAAGAAAACAGACCAAATTTCCCAAATAAAAGTCACGAATTTATTAGAAAAAATTATTAGTCCAAAAATGTTGGACTAAAATTTGGATAAAAATTGCTAATTCATAAGAAAAAAGGACATTCTTTGAAACTGTAACTCCATAAATTAGCAAAAATCTAAATCTAAATCAGAATTTCTAAGATTCAAGTTGCAAAATTACGATAAAAAATGTGGATATTCTCCAATATTGTAAAGTTCTACATTAACAAGAAAATCTGCAAGACTTTTCAGAAATAATTTAATTTGGGAGTTTTTTCTCAGATATTTATGACTTTAACCTCTGAACATATCCAATGTTTTATTCTCACATTTATGACTCCACACTATCAGAGATTTTCCAAGATTTTTCTCGTAAATTTGTGAGTTTAATCTTGAAAAATCGGACTGTTTTCTTCCAATTTTTTGACTTGACAACCTCAGAGATTTTCTCAGTTTTCTTTCTTGTAAATTAGTGTCTTTAATCCCATGAATTTGGATTTTTAAAATTCTGAATATATGACTTTATATATTCAAATTTTTTCAACTTTTGACTTATGATTTATTTAAAATTTATGATCTGTGAAATTTGAGAAAGAAGTTTCACATTTTTGACAATTTTAGAAAATATTTTATTTAAATATTCTGTCAAGTTTTTCCTCTTGACAATCTTGGCAATTTTGACTTTTTCCCTCAAAATTTATGAATTAAATTTATAAAAATGTCAAAAAAATCCTTTTTCCTCATGAATGTACACCTTTAATCTCAGAATTTCCGCCTTTTTCCTCTAAACGTGATGCCCTCCCTCAGCTCAAGTAATATTACTATATCCGCAACGGCACTAAAATGCTGTCGTACTCAGCACAATCTGAAACAGCAATTTTTTTACGGCATCAGCCACATTACTCTTGACAATCTTCCCCTCGCGAGTGTCTTCTCACATCATAAATTCTTCGCTGACTAAGCAAGGAGCGGAAAAGAGTCGATATAAATGCGATGAGGGTTTTATTTTTTAAGACACGACCTCACAGAACGACATTTAATGAAAAGAAAATGCTGCATTGCCTTTAGAAAATAGCAGCAACTTAGAACGATGCATAAATAAAAGTGGCTTCTGGAAGTTTCTGTTCATCTTAAAGGTCTGTCTTTATGAATCTCATTGCAGCTCTTGTTTTAGTAAGGTAAGCAGACGAAAGAACAAAAATAAACATGACATGTATCAAAGAATCATAAGGTAAAATAATGATTAATTATGAACCACTTTCATCTCAAACTAAATAAACTCAAATTTTTATAGTTCTTGTAAATTATTCTAGTTTCTTTTGCATGGACAAAAATAAAATGTAAATATAAAGAGGTTTGATGTGGTAATAAATGGTAACGAATTAAATGAATTAAATATGATTCAATTAGAGAGTAAAACTTTTAAATGCAAACTAGAGAGCAGAGTGTAAGACGATAAAACAGCAAAATAGACACAAAAGATATAAAAATGATGAATTTAACAGAATGAAAATGATTACAAATTAGGAATAAATAAAATATATTACAATACAATAAATATATTTGTAAAATGGAGGAAATAAGAATAAAATTAAGTAAAACTGTTAAAAAATGTATAAAAAATTATTAAGGTTCAAAAACGTTGACACACATTTCTCACAATGCTTATGAATTTAACCTGTTCAATTAAACACAGTTGAACCTGCAGCTGACAAAAAGTAAACAGTGCAGGTCTAATTAAAGTCAAACACGGTGCAGTTTAAACGCTGTCAATGAGAAGGAGAAAGTTGAAGGACAGCGGTAATTAAAGTCATTAAATGATTGCTCCAGCAGTGAATATGGAAGAAAGCCAGAAAGAACAGATAAAAGCCCAGGGGCAACTGTCACAGGGGCAACATCACAGTCAGATTTGGTGACAATTAAAGGTGCAATCAGAGCTGTGCAGAATTTTTGATGAGACGATAAATCACCAACTGATTTAAAAATAAATAAATAAATAAATGCCAGTTTTAAATGCTCACAAGAATGCACGGAGGGCTCGTAAGGTGGTTTCTTGTGATCAAGAAAATTTGGCATGCTCATGTGAAAGTACCAAATGCTCACGAGAAAGTACCACATGTTGATGAGAAAATAACCTATACTAACGAGAAAGTATCACATGCTGGTGAGAAAATATATCACATCTTCACGAAAAAGTACCAAATGCTGATAGGAAAATTCCCTATGCTCGTGAGAAAGTATCACATGCTGATGAGTATCACATGCTGACGAGAAAATAGTATTTGCTCATGAAAAACTATTACATGTTCAAAGTATGAGAAAGTATCACATGTTCACAAGAAGGTATAACATATTGGCAAGAAAATAACCTAAGCTCACAAGAAAGTATCACCTGATAGCGAGAAAAAAACATGCTCATGAGAAAATACCACATGTTCATGGGAAAGTACCCTGATGAGAAAATACCCTATGCTGATGAGAAAGTATCACATGTTCACAAAAAGTTATCACATATCGAAGAGAAAATAAACAAAGCTCACATGCTGACGAATATCACAGCTTGACAGGAAAATAACATGCTCATGAGAAAGTATTACATGTTGGTGAGAAAGTACAAATCAGAGCTGTGCAGAATTTCTGTTTAGACGATTAATCACCAAATAATTTGGAGGTATGCAGTTGTGAAAGAGCATCTGAGACACAAAACCCAGTGTTTATAGAAACTGGTGCAACATCAGCGAGAACTACGTCGGTTTCCGAGTAAAAAAGAGAAAAGTCACAGCGTGGACAAGGACATATCAGCTCCATTACCCAACGACACGCCCAGGCAGTAGAGGAATAAAACAACAACGTCCTCACTGTTATTGAAACAAGCTGCTGGGAAACATTTTCGGGAAACAGTATGATATCAGATCATGACATTTCCTCCGCCCTCGTTACAGGATGCTGCGAAGGAACGACGGACAAGAGAAACGTGAACCAATTAAAGAGAGAAGGAGAGCGAGAGGAGCAATAAAGACAGACGGCTTGAAGGAAAGGGGCTTAAGAAAGGAAGAGAGGCGAGGGATTTCTGCCCCAGCAGAAGATTTATACACATCATTTATCACATCGTCTTTAGAGAACGCACGCATGAAGGGATTCAGTCTCTCGAGACTAACTAGCTGAGATCCTGCAGAAATCACTCTAGAAAAGGTAGCAGTGTTTACATCTGAAAAACGTCAACCTCAATAACAGTTGTCAATAAGAAAGAGCATTTTTACACCCCGTGAGCAGAAGGTCGCAGGTTTGAATCCAAGGCCGATAAAGTTACAGCTGAGCTACTCATGAGCAAGGTACCGTCCCCAAGCACTTGTTGCCCCCCCCCCCCCAAAAAAAAAAAAAAAATATATATATATATATTCTATATTCTTAACAACAGAAAACAAGAAAACACACTCATTTTACATTTTGGTTCTTCATTACACATGAATAGTGTGACAGAGAATTATAAAAATGATTTTTAAGTGTTACTGGACTGAATGGAGTAACTAAATACTTTTGTGCACACAAGATAATAACCTGTTGCCACAAGAAAAATTACTTAAGCACAGAAGACAATTCAGATACAGAATACAGAATATAGATGTACAGAAGTACAGAAGTCAAGATGAATGACCTTC
>JAVGVS010000948.1:33145-53763 GCA_032718565.1 Distichodus sexfasciatus
CGAGGTGAAGACAAACACTGTGAGCACAGATGTTATCAACAACACACCGCAACAGAGAGGTTTGACATTATTAATTAGGCAAAGCAAGTGTTTATAATAAAGGCTTGACATATCTGAAGAAAAAGAACTATTAACAGGAAGACCAACGACTTTGGAAACACAAAGAAACTTTCATGCTCAGTCTGTCAGATTCCCAACTCTAGCACACAAAAATTTATAAATGGAAAATTGTGACATTTTACATAGAATTTTAGGTTATTTTTCCATGTTTACTATTTAACATAACTCCATTCATCCAAACTGTAAAAATCTCAACATTTCTTACCCTGACGGTTGCACCAGATGGAATGTAGTGACAGAAGAATCATAGAAAACGCCAGGTTTTTCACACAAAGGGGGAAAAATTAAACGATATATTCCTAACATAAAACTTGGAACATGTAGTACTGTCAACAACAGAACTGATAAAGAAAGACATTATGATAAAAAGGGGTAAAATAACATCCAATACAGGGTTTTGAAAATGGTCACAAAATCTCAGAAATGGAACCATAACACGTCAAATGAGACGTTCAACTCGAAGGTACTTATTAGGGATGCATGATACAGGAATTATCTGCCAGTGCCATTACATATTTTTCATGCTCAAATTTAACCAATTTTCAGCTGATGCTGATAAACGAGGAAGGCAGAGTCAAAAAATTTGTCACAAAAATGACTCCATAACTCTGGCATTTCTAACACAGCGCCAAGTCGAGTGAGCGTAAAAGCAGAGTGGAGCGAGGGCAGAGCATTTCCAGCGTAGTGCACAACATTTTAAGAAAAAGTCACCTCCCACTCTGTGTAGTGTACCAAGTCAAATAGGGTACGTGTGAATCTCCATGTGCACTACCTAGTGTGTAGAGAGCCGTTAAGCTACAACCCCGACTATTTCCTGAGATGCATACTACCACATAGAAGAGTATGATAAGAGCGCCTTACCTACCATACTATCAAGTGCAGTAGTACACGGCTCGGGACGCAGCCCATTTGTGAGCTCATATTCGCTAAGTGAAGCAAACACACAGTTTAGTTTGTTCAAATTTGAGTTGAGTGCATAAAGCCGAGATTTTGCTGGTGAACGTTCCACTGCGTGCTCAGAATTTTGGGACAAAATGACGCCATACATTTTAAGACAGAAGACACGGGCCGTATAAATCCCACCTCGGAGTTTGGACATGTAGATAAATGCAGCATCAAATATCTACTGGAAACATCAGGCAAATCAAAGAATCGGTCTGATGCCGATTTTGATATGATTCTGTTATCATTGTGCAACACTAAGGCCTTGTCCACATGGACATTCGAAATGAACGCCATACGCGTTTTTGCTGCGTTTTGTAGCTGCGTTTTGTAGCTGCGTTCGGTTGGCGTTTCACAGGCGTTCGCAATAGCGTCGTTTTCCTTGCGTTCGCCGGGACTTTGACGCCAAGAAAACGTTGCATGCAGCGTTTATTTGACGCCACCGAACGCGCAGCCGGCCGAACGCCGGTGCTGAACGCCTGTGTGGACGCTTTGATTTGCTCCAATGAGCAAAAAAACGGTCGGCGTTCAGTCAGCGCTCACCTGGCGCCACGAACGCCAGAAAAAAACGCCTGGTTGAGACCAGGAACGAGGCCTGTGAACGAGGTTGTGAACGAGGCCTAATTTGTAGAGTTCAGAAGGCCTCAGGTGATATTGAAGCCCAAGTTCGACATGAAGTTCTCAGAATAATTACTAGTGATCAGCACGGATTAGACTGCACCAGTTGTGTGATATAACGACAGTTCCTTAAAGCTTTGCCCCGAGATTTCACTCATCATGACAGAAATCACCTCTTTTATCCGTTTTTTTAATCATCAGCTTTTAGAGCCCTGCTCCTCTTGGCTTTTTGCCTTGACAGAATGTGGGCTCGGCCACTTACCATGAAGAAGCTTTAATCACAACGAGCCTCGCTCCGTAAGAAGCTCCTCATTAGTGCTTTTCACAGCCGAGACCGTGCTTGATGTTGCGAGTGGAGCGACCGAGTGCTCGTAACCCTCTTTTAGTGCAGAAGAGAGACAAAATTCATTCCTTAAAACATGTTCATGCCAAAAAAGCTACAAGAATACACTATTACTTCATTATTAATGAATTAATGATCAAAATAAAAAAGATTGCCGAGTTAAAAACTATCGAATGTGGACAAATGTGACTAAATATAGATTCATATCACAACATACAGTATATTTGCTGTGAAATCTATAAAAGGTGATTATATAAATTTCAGAAATATGTCTATTTGTTCATTGATCCATCTCTCTCTCTGTCTATATATTTTTATTAGGCTTGACTTAGAGGTCATAAAATGTCGGAATGTGAAACTATTAAAACTTATTTAATTAATAAGAGTGGGTAAATCTATCTATCTATCTATCTTTGTATCTGTCTTTCTGCAGCATCTATCTAAGTTTATATACTTTAGCTTTTATTGTATAAAATATTATCATTATCATCAAGCTGGTGTAAACGTTGCCAACATTATTGATCATTGTTTATTGACATTTCCATTATTTCACTACACAGCATAATAGCTTTCCATATATTTGTATTTGACTTTAAAAGTGTGATTTTACTTTTCTGTATATTTAGTGTGTAATGTAATTTTAATTAAACTTTAATAAATAGTTCATTCACATTGCAGTCTTGTCTGCTACAGTGTAGATTAGCTTTGACTAGCTTTTTATGCTGTACTATATAACACTACTACATAAAATATGCTAATTTATCAAGAGAAAATAACCTAGACTCCATGCTGTGAGTGCGTTTTCCCACACCAGCGCTTAAATGCTCTCCTCATAGTATTTTCAACATCCAGCCTCGTAATTACGACTTCCCGAGGAGCTCGAGTTAACACTGTAATAATTGGTTGATTTGCTTTATTGAACAGGTAGAATAAAAAGCCGAGTGAACGTCAGATTTTCACGTTTCTCCTTGTCGATAATATCGATTCTTCATTTCAACCCATCGTAAATAAATATAGAGATCAAATCTGCCGGTCCGACTCTGCTCCGCGTCGATGATATTCATGAGGATTCCTGTTATCCAGACGGGTTATTGGGGGGAAAAAAGAGAGAATATTTACAGTGTGGATTTTTGTGTGAATAAAGCTGAATCTGTGTGGATTTACTGCTTGAAGAACGTTTGGCCGAGATTTTACTTTTGATAAGAGCGACTGCTGACTTCTGCAGCTCGACAGACTCTTGATTGTCTTCATTGTTTTGGCCTCAGTCAAAGAAAGAAAGTAATGAAAATGGGTTCTTGTGTTATTCTTGCCAAGAAAGCAGCGCGTCTTCAAGTCGTCTCGTCCAAATTGTTCTGCTTTTTTAATCGATTTGGCACATTTCCTGACACATTCTCCATTATTTCAGTTTTTATCTTCAGATAACAGTAAAATTAATTGATGATGATGGTCTAGTAGTAAAATATTAAAATAATTGAGATGATGTGTTCGAATTACATTTAACTTTGTGCTTTTTATAAAGACCCTTAACTAGAGCTGGACCTATATATACAGCGGCCATACATTTGCGTGTGGTGCAGTGTGTGCTGTGCTGTGTTCACAATGACAAATAAACACTCACTTTCAATATAAACTGCATTTCTTCCCACTGGTTGATTTTGTTCATTAGTGACTAATGCATGACTATTTTCTCTAACCGTGGGTCACACAAAAGCTCCAGAGCAACTTTCTGTTCTGTTCCAAATGTGTCTGAGGGAGTGTGTGTGTGTGTGTGTGAGTGTGTGTGTGTGTGTATTTTGTGGATTTGAGTGGTTAGTTGAGTAAACCCAATCTGCTTTTCTCTGCAAGGTTTGGCTTGGCTTGTGGCTCTGCCAAATTCGGGCTCGCTTCTGAGACGCAGGACAAAGTTCCGAGTCAGGGGAGCAGAACCGGGCCGGGGGTCCAGAACCTGGAGTTCCAAGCCAAATGCCAGTGTGAATACGCTGCCCGAGGCTGAGGAACTCATCAGTCCGGATCACAGAGATTACACTCGGAACGCGTCAGAACTCACACCCTCGTAGAAGAGATTTCTGACTAGAGACTGTGTTCTGCGTTAGGGTTGGGCAATTAATGGCAAATAAATGGAAACTAGGGCTGGGCAATATCATCTCAACTCAGTATCACGAATAACCAAACATTTTTCCTCGATTACGATTACTGAACTATTATTATGCTTCAGAATTGAGCGCTTACCTAGGGGTCGACCGATATATATTTTTCTGACCGATACCGATTATTTCTGTTTGAGGAGAGCGATTCTTTGCGACTCATGCCACGCGATCTCGCAATATTAAAACGTGAGGCTATTTCTCATCGAGGTGAAAACTAAACATGGCACGATACCACTTTTTATGTCCAGTACCAATACCGATGTTGTAAATGTGGACATCTGCCGATACGATACAAATCCGATGCAGTCTCTGAGTCTTTTTTTAAACAGAAAATAGTTTTATGTTTCGTCAGTGAAGTTTTCTTTAAAATACTGTTAAAATCTCATCTCATCAATTCAATCTTGTGTCTCGACATTAAAGTTGGGTACCAAGTTTGGTACTTTTAAAGGTACCGACCGAATGATGTCGGTACTGCCAGGTATCGGTTCACGTAAAATCAAAGTGCCAAATTACGGTACCAAATTCACATGCTCGTCAGCAACGGGGCACACAAGCTGAGCAGGTCATACGGAGCTGGGTGAGAGGTTTAAATTAATCAACAGTTATGTCAGCGTTTCAATGCAGTTTACATTTACAGAGGCAAAATGATAGAAACATATTTACCGCAGTTAAATTTCCATTTGTTATTTAAGCTAGTGTTTGTTTTGTTTACCATGACAATGGTTGCCAGGGGAAGAAAGCGCATGTGTGGAGAAACTGCTCGGACATCTGAAAGCGTTGGACTGTGTGACTGCACTTTACTAAAATTGGCACAGACAGCGCGACGTGCCACGCAAAATGCAGAACTGGGGCTAGCAATGCGTCCAACTTGAGCAAAAACCTCGTTAAACATAAAATATATTTACGGGTGGATCAGTGTGTAGTGTGATTTTTCGTTGGCGGCGCCTATTTTTAATACAAATCCTATGAGCTTCAGCGTTCAGAGCGCTAAGGGCCTTCATGACTCTAAGAAACTTGCTACGATGTTTACATGAAATAGGAACGAACGCGGAAGTGCCCAAGGACGCTTCTCGTAACTACAATAAGCCCCACGAAAGTGCTCTGGAAGTCAGGTTTTGACAGTGCAAAAAAAGAACATGTTTGTTGGATACACGTCCTTAAAACTACAGCGCCTGCACCGACAATCACCCCTGCAGCCAGCACTGACATCAAGAACGTCGAATTTACACCGTCGACAAAAGTTCCACTGCAGTAATCCAGTTGGTTATTGTTCTGGGATATGTTTGTTAAAACTGTAATAAATTTATATTGTCGTTGAAACACAAACGTTTGACATTAGTTTGGGGCTTATTTATTATGATGTATTTATTATGATTAAACCAGGTATTACAGATTGAGAGCAAGGTACCAAAATGAAGTACCGTTGAGTATCAGTACCGAACACCAAATACCTGTACCGATATCAGTTCAAATGTGAAAGGTACCCAACCCTACTCGAGACGCCCCTTTGTTTTTAGTTATTCTGATTTTCAGTTATTATACACTCTTTTGTTAGAAAACATGTCCCAGCTGTAATACTTGAGTTACAAAACTCACAAAGGTATTAAAAATAAATATATAATAAAAATCCTGCATCAGTGTCCTCTTACGACATTTAATAAGGTGAAATAAAAAATCTCATTTTTATATATTTGGATTTTACCGGTTTTACAGATTTGAAAGCCCTGCGGCGGCATGAAGCAGCATTAAATCATGATATCGTTGTAAAAGTATTATATAAAATGTGGAAACGGCATTTTTCCCGCTGATTAAAGGGTGAAATTGGGTGGATTTTTAGCTTTCATAAAAATTCCAGACCGTGCTCTGACTCGGCTGGAGTTCAAATGAGCTCGGCTCGTTTTCATGCTCTTGCAGTTTTTCTCATCCCATTTTAAAGCCTGGCTAAACTCATCCCACCTTAAACTCATTTTATTTCTTTATTTCGTTATTTTTTTGTGTGGGTTCCGGCCTAACCGCGTCGGTTGCGTGTCCAGAGGGCAGAAGGGGCATCTGCCACTTTAACCAGCTGATACATATTTATTAGCACATTTGAATAATTCAGCGTGTGTAATTACGGCGCGCGATGCGGCAGAGTTTTTGGGATGATTTGCGGCGGGTGATTTTGTTCTGTCTGAGGGGGAAGAGCTCCGAGGCGTAAGAGAGGACAAATCTCTCGTCCCTCCGTGTGTATGAGATGGGGTGAATATTGAAGGTGTTATGAATATGGATGGAAGGAAAGTGGATGTGCATGGGATTATTGTCTCTCTCAGAAGAGTCTCGAGCAGGTCGGAGGACAAATACATTCATCCTCTGGCTTTTATATTCCGACGAGATTTACACTCACTTTCCTGGAGTGTCTCATATCTTATATCTATTCATCCATCCATCCATCTCTGTAGATATCTATCTTCATAGAGATATGTCTGTATTTCTACTCACTTTCCTGGAGCGTCTGTTTGTCTGTCTATCTATCCATCCATCCAATCTGTCCTTTCATTCAATTCATCCATCCATCCATCCCGTCCATCCATCCAATAATCCATCCAACAGACTATCCAGTTATCCATTCATCCATCCATCCCGTCTATCCAATAATTAATCCATCCATCCATCCACCCATCCACCCATTCATTCATTCAATCCGTCTATCCATCCATCCAATAATGCATCAAACATCCAGCAATCCAACCCAATCCATGTAGTCATCCAATCCAGAACATTCTTTAAAATCAATATCTCCATGTATCCTTTGTTCTATCTATCCATCCAGCATCCATGCACTTTCATGTTAAAAACATTACATTTTTACTTTATATGTAAATAAATTAACTATAAAACTGTATATGCTTGATATAAACTATATTGAAGCTCATGAGATGATACACAAGATTTGGTTGACGAGACGAGATTTTAACACTAATTTAGGGTTTATTTGTTTAAATTGTTTTATATAAAGAATGTAAGTATTTTTTCATAATCATTTTTATCTGAACGATGACTGTATTTGTCCTTTTAATTGCTCAATTTTCCTTTTTCTTTGAACTTTTCCTTTAACTTTTCCCTCTCTCAACCTGTTTCACTTTTATCACATGTAGTTTTACCGTAAATTGGGGTAAATTAAATCATTTTGCTATTGGAGGACAATTTAATTTTTTCATGAAATATTTTTAATCTAGATATATACTTCTTTTAGCTTTCTTATTCCATCTGAATTTCTAGTGTTTGTGATCTAAAAACGTTGCTATATATTAGTATTTTACTATAAATACAGTTGATGTAAATTTAAAAATTGTATTTCTTCATCAATAGGTTTTATCTGAAGGATGAATATATTTTTCCTCTGAGTGTCTCAAATTTTCCTTTTACATTCTAAACCTTTTTCACTCCTTTATTTAATTTTTAAAACCGTACACAAAATTTTAATAATGCTGTAAATTAAACCAATTTTAATATTGGTTGAGGATTTATTTTATCATTAAATAATTTTTTACTGTAATGTTTTTCTTGTGTCCCCTTCTCTCCTGACATTTATCAGAGGAAATTTCATGTTCTGAAACCATAAATGTAGGATTGTGTGTTGCGAAAATTGCGCACTTTGGTCCTCCTTCCTCATATTTCAACGCAGACGTATTTTCCAGCATAATGCCTCCAGATTTGAAGAGGGGAGAACGTTGGGATAATGGCATGTTCGGCGGCGTTGCGTGCGATTTCGTGTTTGGTGGAGATAATGGTTTCTAGAATATCGCTCTCAGAGCCCATTTCATGTTTCAAGTGTTTCCTTCCATGAAAGGGCTTTTTAGCATTTTAGAACAAGGTTTAATCTCTGCCTGTGGATTGCAGATGTACTTTAAGAGATTTCCTTTATGAATATGAATACGCTGTGCTGAAATGCGAGAAGAGCAGATTATTTTCTGAAAATGGGAAATGTACGATCTCACTGTTTTACACAATTACCTTTATATGATGTTCACAATCAAAACAACCGGATTGGCTCAGTTTATGTAAATTTAATAAACACAAATGTAATCTGGAATATTTACACACCTACCTGGTACAATGTAACGTAGAATGCAGTGGCGGTGTTTGAAAGTAGGATTTTGACGCTGTGAGGCTGTGCGATATGACCAAAATCAGTTGGTGGCGTAACGTTAGGGAGTTCGCCCTGTGATCAGAAGGTCGCAGGTTCGAATCCAGGGCCGGTAAAGTTACCACTGAGGTACTCATGAGCAAGGTACCGTCCCCAAGCACTGCTCCCCGGGCGCTGTCCTTGTTAGCTGCCCACTGCTCCTTCACGGATGGGTCAAATGCAGAGGTCACATTTGGTTGTGGTGCACTGTGTGCTGTGCTGTGGTGTGTTCACAATGACACATAATCACTAACTTTCACATCTCATATCTCGATAACAATATATATCACAATATACCGTATATCTTCTAGTAGTGACCCGTCTCTTATTGACGCCCGTTTCCAATAAACGCCGGGTTTGAAGAGATGTCGCGACAAATAGACGCCGGTCTCCAATAGTAGCCGGTCTCCTTTAAGCGCCGGTCTGTAGTAAGTTTGGAGCTTATTGCATTTGCTTACGTTCCGCAGGGGACTTGTCGGACTGATGAGCGCTTTCTTGCGAAATTCGGACTGGTGCAGGCCAGTGCTGGTGGCATCATTGGCAAGAAGGTTCAGTAGACGTCTACCGTACGTGTTTTTCATGCTTACGATAATACCGTATACTGCTTTAATAATCCTGTACTGATAATTTCATTAAATCTTGAAATGTTCATCCGGTGTTGTTGCCTACATTTTGTGGCCATAAATACAGTACCATACCGTATTTTACTACCAAATGAACCCCGTTTACCCATCACCATTCCGTCTGCGAGGCGAGTAATAGCCGGTCTCCAACAACCGTCGGTCTCTTTTAAACGCCGGGCCGTCCGAATAATTTTTTGAATAAACGCCGGGGCTACACTGCAAAAAATGCCTTTTTAAAAATAAGAAAAAATTTACTATTTTGGGGGAAAAAAATACTTATTTCAAGCAAAATTATCTGCCAGTGCAGCAAGAAAATTGCACTTGCTAAGATTTCTTAAAACAAGAAAAAAAAATACTCTAAACTAACTAAATGTTTTAAGAAAAAACTGCTCAAAATTAGTTGTATTACCAAGGTAGGATAACTCAAGATACATTTTCTTGAAACAAGTCAAATAATCTAAACAATATTCAGTCTTACCAAGAAAATAAATCCAAAAAATGGTGTAACAAGATTAAAATGCTGAGTTCAGGTCAGTTACACTTGTACAGATTTTTATTTTTTGCAGTGTACTATTGGAAGATATACGGTAGTACATTTTCTGGAAAGTCAGTCCGACTTTTGTAAGCAACACCTTGTGTCCGTGATGTGCTCGTCTGATAAAATGCTGTAAATGTAAATGTGCAGTGTAGCTGTGTCGCCGTTAGCAGTGTCGTTTGAGGCGAGCAGGATCATCAGTAAACTCAGGTTTGGGAGCTGCATTATTGAACGTTGAGATCGATCCTGCAGCAGCTCAATTCATTTCCAGCGTTTACTGAGGCGGAGAAGCTGAAGAGCTGTGCATCAGGTTTAGCTAAAGCACAGTAAAACACCGTTCTGAGTGACTGCATGTGTTAAGCAGTAGAAAAGCACATCAACCAACTATAAATACTGAACACTGACTCGGAAAGTGCTTTCAGATTTAAAGCCATTGGCTAATGCACATTGCATTATATCCTGAAAGCTGTGAATGAAGAAAATGTAGAATGCTCATAAACGGTATATATTGTGTATTAAAACATGTCACAGTTTTATACTCTACCTTTACCCTTAAAAAAGGATGCTTGCTTTTTTATTCATTATTACCAAAGCATTATTATTATTACATAAAACTACCACTTTTTTGTGTCTGATATGATATATCAGAATATCTGCTGATACAACACAAATCCGTCTTTTTTAAACAGAAAACATCAAATAATGCTTTAAAAAATGTCTGAATACATGACTGAGATTATTATGCTTCAGTAAATACTTGACTTAAGTATTGTTTTCCTGCTAAAACAATGTAATAATTACACGCCCATATGTATAAGCTAAATTATTTATCATTAAAATTACATCTCAAAAATGATTCCTTTAAACACAGATGTGTAATTTAGTGACGCTCCCTAATCCTGCGGCGCTAAAACCATCAGGAACACAGAGATTGTGAGTGAGAGCTGGTGTTGTTAAGGAAATTAAACAGTTGTGTTGCTTGTTCTGCTCATTGTCATATCAACATGTAGGAATTAGTGTGAATGTTGAACAATAAACCAGCTTTACCGCAGTCACACTTCCCATGAAGAACCTACTGAGCGTGCACACATTTACAGATCGGCCCAATGCCACCGATACCCGATCCAGCTGTTTGAGTCAGTATCGGAACGATATCCCATCGAAATATCGGATCGGTGCCATCTCTAGTACAAACATACAAGCATGACTACATTGTAAACGGGACAAAAAGAAAGCAGAAAGTTCAAAAACTCAAGTGGACATTTCTTCCACTTTATTTGTCTCTTGACAATGGCTAATAACTCTTCGCAGAGGTTAGAGATTTATTTGGGAAACCTCAGCGTGAATGCGCTCGGAATGCCAGAATTTGCATACACTCAGAACGTTGCCACGAAGCAGGGGAGAGAGAGAGAGGAAAAGAGGGAGAGAGAGGCAAACTCGTTTGTTAGTGGGGCAGAAAGGCTGAGAGCGAAACCCTCCAGCTGACAGCTCGTCCTTCAAACAAACGAGTTGGGCTCGGTGTAAGTGCGAATCTCAAATGCACTTCAGCTTCGTTTTGGCTTCAGATTAGAGGACAAACAGCCATTAACGCTCTCCAAACCTGCTGCTGGCCGAGCGGTAAACAGCCTGGCGGACGGACTTCAGCTAAAAATTCAAAAATAAACCCATCAGCTGCTACGTTTAACATACACTACAGTCAGATTTATTCAGCAGTCAAACCAAGATCCTGCTTTAACCACTTAAACACAAAAGAGTCGGGTCCGCGAGCAAAACCGCTGCCGAATAATGTTCATTTTAAGTTTACATTTACGGCATTTCTCAGACGCACTTCCACTCTATTATATGGTGATGTGCCACAAGGTGCCGTACAGGAGATTTTAATAATTCAAATCGAATAAATCAGTAGTTATGTGTACGGTGAAGTCCAGGAAGTCTAAAAATTTGAGTCTGGAATCTTGAAATGGAAAAACGTGTAGGAATGTCCCCTTTTTTGGTGTGAGCACCTGTCCCCTCCTCGTCCCACTCCCAACAAAAAGTGTGTGTGTCCACGGCTGTGACATTTGGTTTACCTGAATATTCTCCAACATGAGGTGACCTTTCTGACTACATGCTGTAAAGAGCGGTGACATTCAGGTGAAAGGATTTACGCAGAAAAAATGTGCAAAGTATCATTCACCATATGCTTATGCTGACCTTCACCGTCTCTCTGCTTGCTGGAATACACACGTCTCTGTTTACTGTAATAATTATAAGTTTGCCTCATATCTTCTCTTGGCATGGTCACTAAATGTAAAATTGCTCATTCGGGATGTAACGATGCATCGATCTGTATCGAAACATCGGTTTAACGATCAACGAGCCCGTAACCTCGATGCAAAAAGTTTCATCACAATATGATTTTAAATTCAATGTCTTCTGATGTCATTAAGGCTCCTACGATATGATTTCAGTTCAGGAGCCGGCGATCGATAAAACAATACGTGATGTTTCAGTACATATGATATCTAACGCGTGTTTTCATTTTGGATCGATGCTGTGTGCTCGTGATTATTGAATGATGCACCTCAATCTAGCGAGCGAGCTCACGTTAGCGCTCAGAGTTACGCTAAACTTACCTGACAGCCTCACAAGCGGATGGCTGACTGGAGCTTTATAGCCAAGCTGTTTCTCTGGAAACGGGCTTTGTGTGGTAGGTTTGGCCTCGACAAGATGAAAAGAACAAACGTATGGCTTTTTCTGAGGGTTTTTCAGATTCTTCGCTTTCAGCCGAAGACGCCGATGATCTTCGTTGTAAGGAGGAGGGTGGAGGTTCAAACCTCTTCTTTTTTGTGAGTAAAGCGCTCCTGCTCAAGAGGAAATTGCCATTTTCCCAATTATTGTGACGACCCTGGACTCCGTGATATTAATGAGCGCTAATGGATCTGCTGGATAACCAGAATTTCGAACGCAAGTAAACAAAGATGGCGCCCAACTTGTAACCATGGAGAATAAGGTGGGCGCTTTTTACACTGTTGAGAACAACGCTTTTATGCTGTAGTAAAGTGCTTTTTTTAGGGGCAGTTGGTGGCGTAACGGAAGGGTGTTCACCCCGTGATCAGAAGGTCGCAGGTCGAATCCAGGGCCGGTAAAGTTATCACTGAGGTACTGATGAGCAAGGTACCGTCCCCGAGCACTGCTCCCTGGGTGCTTGTCAGCTGCCCACTGCTCCTTCAAGGATGGGTTAAATGCAGAGGTCACATTTGGTGTGTGTGTACTGTGCTGTGGTGTGTTCACAATGACAAATAATCACTCACTTTTACTTTCACTTAAGACAAATTATGGCACCCTTGGCTTTCCATAGATATTAGCGTGAGGGCGCGGAATGTTTGGAGCTCAGAATTAAGGCACAAATATAACATCATAGTATTCTCTGTGACCACTGCAAACCCTCATCCAAACCATCAACAAATATTGCTGTAAACTGTTTATTTTGCAACACCATGAAATAAACAATAAAGTATAATATGAAATTATAGATTATTTTCATCATCTGATATTTTTCCTCATATCCCACTTCCCTAGTTATATGTGCAGTTGTAACGTAAGCAGTTCTCTTTGGGATTAATACAATTTTCTGATTCTGGAACCTCGTTCAGGACCATGGGTGAGTTGAATGACCTTTGTGTGGAGGTGAAGCTCGGCTCTGCGGATCGTTCAGCATTAGATTTCACGTTGATGTGTTCTGGTAAAGTGGACGTTATTTATGTTGTTCTCTTCCTTTATTGAGCCCTCTGGCTCTAGAGAGGGAGAGCGAGATCATAAATGGCAGAGTCTCCCTGCTCTCTGAATATCCACACAGGCTCGTGTTTCACTGCGCTGATGTTTGTGTGCTTATAAACACACTGTTATTTCTAGTTATTACTTCCTTTATTTGCATAAATGTTGTGATCTTTCACTGGGGCGCCATTTTGCCAATGTAAGATAATTTTCCAGAAAGAATTATAAGCTCAGGAGCAGGGATGGAACATTCGGTACGCGCAACATTAAACTTTAATTTTTAAAACGTGGTCATTGTGCACTCGTTCTCAGGGATTAAAGTTCTCCGTCACTACTCTGGTTTTCCGCCCATTAGACTCTAGCTGTGACGGATTTCCGTCAGTCGAACTCAAAGGCGTATTTGAGATAAAAGCAGATCTGTGAGAATAAAACATGTGAGCAGGAGTAGGGAGCACATCGCCAACTTATTAAATGGTGATTACGCAGACTCGCCGGTCAGCTGTGTAAACTCGTGCGCAGTGTGTTTGAGCGCTCGCGACTCTCACTAAAACGCTCCAGGTCAGTCAAATCTCTCCTTTATTACAGACTAAACTCATATTTGTGACCCTCCACGGCAAAACCAGTCGCTTGTCACAACGGAGGTTTCCGTGAAAAACGAGCGTTTATTTTGCGTGGGGTAAAATGTTGGATTTTTTGTTTTTAGTGTTTTGAAACAGTGGAAGGTCTATACTGTACTGTTGTGAATAAATTTGGCTGAAAAACTTACCCTTTCCATCCTAAAAACGTGACTTTCTTGAGGTGAGGAATTCAATTCCAGCAGAATGTTAAAAGTTTGTGTTTTGACCGCTCTACTTCAATATTTACGGTAAATCCACTGGTTGACTAGCGTGAAGATATTTCTCCGGAATCCATCTCCGTCTCCCGAGTTCAGTTAACCTAACGCAGGTAGGCTATCCGTGTGGCTGTGAATGCAGCGTAGGCTAGCGTAAATGCAAACGTAGCCGCGACCGCACCAAGCGTCTGTGCTACGGCGATAGTCAACTTCGACGGCAGATTTCTCCGTTTCTCACTTGGCGTGACAGGAGAAACCCGACTCCTTTGAATGTTGATATCTCAGTCATATGTCGTCCCATTCATTCCATATAGGTATCGTTTTGAAGCTTGATTTATGCCCCTTCATGAAAACATAATAACTCAATTTTAAAAAATTTGCCACAAGCGACTGGTTTTGCTGTGGAGGGTCACAAATCCGATATTAATTTTTTTTTAAGGTAATCCAAAATGATAAGGTTTTGCTAGCAATAAAAAGTTGGACATCAAGAAGTTTTACCGACGTAAAACTAGTCTCTTTTAAAAACTTCATCACAGCTCTTTATTTCATTCCGAGATGTTCAGATTCAACAATGCATGGCCAAATTCTTGCAGCTTGCATTTTTAGAGTGTAATTACAACGTTCCGGACAGCTCTGCTCAAATGACGGATGATGGCATCGTAGGGCAGGAGGGAAGAAAGCCGAGGGCATTCAAGTAACAAATTACTGCAGCAGTATTTTTCGTTTCTTATTCGGCAGACGCTCTAATGGCCGTACACGATGACAAAATTATTGAGAAGGGCTGGTGGAGAAAGAAAAGAAATGACTGTGCATATTCACTCTGAGGCTCTTTATCTTGTTATTGGAAAATGCATTCAGAGTAAATGATGCAATATCAGTGTAAGCTTGAGTTTATCTCCGTGCACATATTTATGATTTTTGACTTTTTAATTAAATAAAGGCAATATTATTTATAAAGCACATTTCAAGAACACTTCATGGTCACCAAAGTGTTGTGCAAATTAAAGCAACAAAACATGACAAAGCAGAAATAAATAAATAAATAACCCGGCTTTTGTATTTATGATACAAAGCTTGTCAGTGAACGGTGATGGGGAAAAAATGTATAATGAATGAAGTAATAATAATAATAATAATAGAAAAACAGAAAGACAAAGCAAAAAACAAACAAATAAATAAATGTCCCAGCTTGTTTGAATTTACATGATTAACCTTGTCAATGAACTGTGAGAGGAAAAACTAACCAATAAATAAATAAATGCATTAATAAATTATATATAAAAAAAAAACACACACACAACAAGGCAAGCAAACAAATAAATAAGTAATTGTCCAAATGTTTTTGTATTTATACTACAAACCTAATCAATTAACTATGAGGAATAAAGAAATTAACCAAAAAATAAATAAATAAAAAAAACAATACAAAAGAAAGCAAACAAATAAATAAATATCCCAGCTTTTTGTATTTATATTACAAATCTTGACAGTAAACTGTGAGGGGGGGGAACGCAATAAATACATAAACCAACAAAACATAAGCAAATAAATAAATAAATAAATAAATAAATCTCATCGATGAATTGTGAGGAGAAAAAGAACCAATACATAAATAAATAAACTGACAAAGCACAAACAAATAAATAATATTAATGAATGTATATCCCAGCTTTTTTGAACTTGCACAACAACAAATAAGAGGTCATATTCCAGTCATGTTTCGTCATTAGCGTTTTCTTTAAAATAGGGTAAATCATCTCGTCTCGTTTTCATCAACCCAATCTCATGTTTTGTCTCTTAAGGTGAGCTGTGTCATGTCACACCCTAAAACCTAACCCTATGTATTTACCTTTAACCTTTAGACACCGTTTTTCCCTGACACCGCTGTGCTCTATATTTGAATTGCACTTGGTGATGAGATTAACACTGTTCCCTTTTTCTACATCGAAACACGGCATTGGATTTGGCTGCAGGGGAAACGAGCATTTTAACTCCCCCCGTTTGTAGTGTTTTAGCTGCTTTTCATTACACTTCCACCTGCATCTGATGTCCTTGAGTTTTCCGCAGCTTTGAGGAGGGAGGTTTTAGAATGAAGCCGCTCTTTTCCGCAGATAACGCCGGTGTCGTACGTGAAAAGGGGATTCCGGTGACGAGGAGACGCTCACGTTTGACTTTGTGCTTCTTGAAAGTCACGTCGTCCCTGCGGCTGTAACGCTCTCTCTCTTCCCTCTGTGTTGTTCTCAAAATTTACCTTGGTCTGTCACGTTGCTTTGAGACTTGGAAGGTTTAAAAGTCAGAAAGGAACTTAAAAAGAAATGGCACTGCCAGTTGTAACGCGACAAATCCCACTGTAAAAACACTGTAAATGTACATGTTCATACTGACAGGAATATTGCTATGAAAACATCAGTATGACCTGCAACAGAGAATGTATTTGCAAGTGAATTATAATTGCATAATATAGCCGCATGTAGCCGTCAAATTAGATACTTACAGTGATACTGTATTTTGTGTTGTGTATTCAGAAAGAATAATACATTTTATATGGTTTTTAAAAAATTTCAGCAACACTATAAAATAATTAACTGTAAATTTACAATATAATACTGACCGAAAAATGTAAATATAGCTTACTTAAAAAATATAGTATAGTATAGTTTTTAAATATAGTTTTTTAAAAAAGGTAGAAAAAGGTAATAAAAAAGGAGAATTAAGATGAAAAAAGTAAAGATAAGGAGAAATAAAGTTTAAAAAAATGTGAAGAAAGGGGAAATAAAGTTATACAAGAAATAAAGTAAAAAAGAGAAATAAATTTCAAAACAAAAAAAGGAGAAATAAAGTTAAACATTTTTAAAATGAGAAATAAATTTAAAAAGTTAAAAAGGAAAAAGGTAAAAAAGTTAAAAAGGAGAAATAAAGTTAAAAACTGAAAAATGATGAAGTAAAACAGTAAAAAAGAGAAGAAAAGTATTAGAAAGGGAGAAATAGTCAATAAAGCAAATTTTTCCTTTTAATTTTTTTTAAAATGTATATTTCTATAACTTGTTCTTCACTGCTTATTAATGAGTTAAAGTCAACCTAATAAATACCTGATTATAAACCATTTATAACCGTTTATAAAGGGGCTCTTATTATAAAGTGGTACCAAACATATAAACACAAGCGGAAATCAACCAGAATAATCATTTTACTGTGAAAATTTCACTGCATTTAAAAGGTAGTTGCTGTTTCATCTGTGTTTCTTGCTTGAACACGTCCTGTTTGGGTTAAAGCGCTTTTTCACCGCTTCTGTTTTGTAAGATGGACCACATATTGACCACAGAGTCCTGCGCAAGAATACAAAATAAAGTGGTTTACCCTTGAAATTCCCAAACCCATTCCCATCTCTCCCTCTCTCTTCCTCCCTCTCTCTCTCTCGCTCTCTCTCTCTGTTTGAGTGATTGGTAATAGCTTCTGGCCTTGTTCCAGTCTCTAAATCACCTGCACTCTTCATTTCCACTCTAAACTGGAACTCACTGCTCCCTCCTCTATTTGCTGATGGAAGCGGCGAAGTGCACTACGCAGGGAGCGGAGTTCATTTAGGACGCGGGCCGTGACCATGATTAGGAAAATGACATTGATTAGTGGAGTCAGGTAGTCAGGTTCCCTGTTAGCAGCCGTTGGCGCATGACGCGGTATTGGGCCAACCCTGAGTACGGGAAATCTAAACCTCTTCTAAGGTCGTGGAACGTTCTTGCCGCGCTTCGATTTGTGTTTCCAGTGATTGAAATGAAAAGCTGTGAATGTGTGTGAATGTAGAGAATGGAGAAAGTGATGAAGGAATTAATTAAAGGCTGTTGTATAGATGATTAAACCTGGGATGTGTGTGTGTGTGTGTGTGTGTTCTGTTTTGTGCTGCTGTATAGGAGGTGTGGACATGGTGAGAGGGTGAAGTGTTGGGTTCTGTACTGTTGTACTGTTGATGCTGATGTTGCTGATGCTGATGCTGATGATGCTGATGATGATGCTGCTGATGCCGGTGATGTTGCTGGTGATGATGATGCTGATGCCGGTGATGATGCTGATGCCGGTGATCATGATGGTGATGTTGGTTCTGCTTGTTATTCAGAACAGATTATCACTGTGGAATTGTTGGATTAAAGTCATCATTTTCTGCACTTTTAGTTTTTGGCGAGGCCATTCCTATTGCCGTGTTAATTAAAAATTCTGTCCAATCGGAGCATCTGTTAGTGTTGGTTGCCACGGTGGCAGCAAACATGAAGCCTGACCCACTTTTCCTCAGCGTTATCGTGCAGCTCTTAGCTAAAGGGTGTAAATTGGTGACAATTAAAAATTGGGCTTGAATATGAATATACCTAATACACACACACACACACACAATCAGTTTGCATCTGAACAGCGACATCCAAAAGGAAATTACACTTGGACGCTACACAGAGACCGGACGTTATCACAGCTGGACTTTTGACAGTGAAATCGCAGCCAATATGTCCTGCCATGTCGCTGTAATTCACCGCAGTCGCCCTCATCGCTGTCCAAACCCCACAATGAATATTAATGTGACGTCTCGCCAGGGGAGAGGGCTACCGCTGCGGCAGTACAGAAAATAAAAAGCTGAGGGTGAGAGAGAGCAAATATCAGGAATTACAAGTTGAAAGTTTTGTTTTTCCTCACATTTGTGAGGAAAAAATGTGATATTCTAGGATATTTTTAATAATAAATTTAATGAGAATAAAGTCCAAATTTCCAAGGTTAAACATGCAAGTGTATGAGGAAAACTTACATCTGAATGAATTAGCATGAATTAGCAAGAAGAAAATGTCCAATTTTTCAGATTAAACTCAAAAATGTCTGGAAGAAAAATGCAGATATTCTTGGACATTATATATATGTATATAAAAATTCTCAAGAATAAACTTGCCAATTTATTTGTGCTTTCAAAAATGTTTGACTTTAATATCAGAAATTTAGACTTTTTCCTACAAGTGTATAATTCCACAAAGTCTGGGAACATCTGTGTTCTGTAATCTCAGAATTTCTGACAGTTTCTCTTGTAATTTAATCCCCACTCTCAGCTCAAATGATTTTTTTATCTAAAACACTAACGTCGTAGAGAAGAGAGAGCGGTTGAAAGTCGGACAGTAAATCTCCAGAGTCCTCGTGGGTCGCTCTGCTGTTAATCTGTACAAAGATTTCACAGTAAAAGTAAACGCCGCTTGGAGAGTGGAAGGTTTGCCAGGGACACGGAGCAGCTTCCAAGTTTGTCCGTATGGTAAAGTACAAATATTGACTCTGGTGTTATCGTCAGTGACAGGAGGCTGTGAATGTGGTAAATGAGAAAGTTGGCACGAGCACAGAGACGGAGGAGAAATAAACTCACACAACTCTTATTTATCCTGGAATTGTTTTACATGGAATTTAATAATCCAGAAATAATCTGACGTCGTACCGTCATAAATCTGCAATAAAATGCAATAAAATCACAAATTTATTTGGGGAAATTTATTGGGAGTTTATTTCCTTTTTTTCTTCCCTTTTCTCTTTCTTTTTTGTCTCTTTCCCTTTTTTCTTTTTTTCCCCCTTTTCTTTCTTTTTTTTTCTTTCTTTTGTTGTTTCTGTATTTTTTCTTTTATTTATTTTTTTATCCCCTTATTTCCTTCATTTCTCTCTCTCTCTTTGTTTTCATTTTTATTTATTTTCCATTCCTTTCTTTCTTTCTTTCCCTCATTTCTCTGTCTCGTTCTGTTTTTGTCTTCCTTTTTCCTTCCTTTATCCTCCTCACGTTCTTTCTTCCTATTTTTTCTTCCTTTCTTTCTCAACCTGAGTGTTTACATGAAGTCTAATATTATAACATTTTAAAGTGATGCATTTGCAAGAAACTTCTCAAATTGCTGAGATTAAACTCACAAACTCATGAAGATAAACTGGCGAATTGTGATTTTTGGGGGAGTATTGTATTGGGAGGTTTATCAGATTATTTGGCTTGATGTAAGTGTGTAAGAGGGATTATGAGGACATTGCGTGTTATGACAGAAGAGAAAGTTGTCTGATGAAGGAGTGAGTGCAGTGTGTTTTTATCTGAGGTGAGGTGAGTATTGGGTATGACAGTCTCCAGCTGCTTTATGATTTATGATTTTTGTATTGGATGAGGAGGTGAGGAGATTAGAGCTGGACTGGGTTCTAGTCTCAGTGTTGTGTAGATAAACTCCATGTTGAATCAACCCGGAGTGATGAGCCTCTTCCTCTCGGCTGTGCGGTAATTCCTCACCCAGGATTGATCCCTATGAGAGCGTGAAGAATAAACTCTGTGTGTGTGTGTGTGTGTGTGTGAGCCATGTTTACTGACCACTCGTTTGGGGGTGAGCGGGAGTTTATTTGGAGCAGTATTTTATAGATGGCTATATAGTCTGTATTATACATACTAGGGCATTAATGACTTCAAATTTTTTCAGATCGACTTATCCGTCAATAAAGTCAAGTCGACGAGTCGTTTGATGACGTCATCACACAGACGCGGCAGAGGAACACAGGTTTCCA
>JAVGVS010000949.1:0-53685 GCA_032718565.1 Distichodus sexfasciatus
CATATACATATATATATATATATACACATAAGGGATCTGGTCTGGACTTGCTACTTCCTTCGTCCCTCCACACCAAGTGTTTCATTTTTCCTTTTCTTTCATTTCCGTCCAGTTTGTCAGTATTAAAACGAGTCTAAACTAAATGAAATGTATGAAATGCATTTTTTAAAAAATGTTATTTTTTTGTTCATTTTTTTAATCAACGCAGGAAATAAAAATAATCTTGAACAAACCGAGTATATGCGCATTGGATCTGTGTGTGTGTATGCGTATGTGTGAGGATTATTGGGGTTTTGTTTTTCATTTGATAGAATTGTTCTACACCTACTGTGTGTGTGTGTGTTTTTGCTGGAGTTACTGTACATAGTTCTCTAAAGGAGATGGATATTGAACCCCTGAGTGTGTGTGTGTGTGTGTGTGTGTGTGTGTGTTTCCTAGCGATCTTATTAAGCTGTGTGGTCTTCGCACCTAATAACTTGGAAACACCAAAACCGCGGGGCAGCTTCCATCCGCCGAGACGATCCTCCATTGTGCTGCTCTGACTCCGACTTTTTGTGGGTTTGAGTTGGAGCAGCACAATGTCTCTCAATCCCAAAGAGGGCTGGGTGATATGGTCTAAAAAAATATCGTGATATTTTTAAGCTATATCACAATACACAAAATTGATATATTCTCTCTTTCTGGGAGAGAACTACATTTCCCACAGTCCGCTGCACATGACTCGGAGCCGTGTCGCTATGGGCCATTAGACGTTCCACACAGAAAATAGAGGTAGATATTTCCACTTTTCACTTGGGTACACATCTGGTGAATGACAGCGGTTTCCCTGGTCGGTCTGAGGTAATAATATCAAACCAAAAAATACATTAAAAAATCGTAATCATGTGGAGAATGCTGAAGTATATTAATCCTGTCTATGTTTGATACTGGTGAAAAATGAGTGACAACACGTTCATCAAAAATCAGAATAAACCCAATGAACACAAATGCTCAGTAACACCAGCCTCTGGCGGTGTTAGCGTTAGCGGGCTAACTTGATGAGGTAAACTTACCATATCGCTACACTTAGTCAGCTCAAACACACTTTTAAGGTGACAACACCAGTCTGCCAGCTAGGATTAGTTGCGGTGTGCTTGGTTGAGTGTGACAAACTACATAATTGACATAAATCAGCAAAAATAGCCAAGAAGTTAGCAGAGATACATTTTACCGTCAACCCACAGAAATCAGGCAACGCTAGCTGAGGTAACTTAGCCAGCAGATAACAACTTAACCTCATAGTTGTCAATGTAAGAGGAGGCATATAACCCAAAAACCTTTGTCCAGTCTGCTGTCTGGTGTTGTTGACCACTTGCAGATACGGTGGATATCAGATGCAGAGATGTGGGGGAGCTCCTGCAGACATCTACTGTAAAACGCCATTTGTTGAAAGTATTTGTGTAAAAAGTAACCACAGATGGAGAGGTTTCCTGCTATCGGCAAAGTTACTATTCCGAATAGTGACGTCAAGCCGGAAGACAAGTCACCTGTTTAACCAACACGGAACTAATGTTGCGCTTAAGGCCCACAGTGCGATGGACGTGCGTCTGAAATAAACACTGGAAATATCAAGTGAATATGGAACGCTGGTGCTTGTTATTTATCGGCTGAAGTCTGAGTTTTGTCTGTAATAAAAAGGAAGATTTGAGCGTTTTTGTGAGTGATGGCATTCAACGTGAGAGTCACGAGTGCTCACACAATCGGCGAGTATTTACATCACGAAGAACGTCATTTACATTACGTCTGTTTGCGCATTTCCTTCTATTTTTGTTCACGGAATAACAGAAGCAGTGCTCTTTTTCTTCTAAACCAAGTCGTTCTCTTCCATCTCCAATTAATGTCTCTGAAATGGCGTGGATATTCACTTCTCTCTCTGCACGCTCGCTTCCCTCCGCTTCCCCTACAGAACGTTCTTGCGCTAGGAGAATGTTCTGGATGGACAGGGGAGTTAACTGTCTACTTTGAGAGAGCAGAGGAGAAAACTCAATAGTGACGGACATGATGTCTGATTAACATTAGCATGAGGATTTGTATTCGATATTTAGTCATTTACTACATCGCACATGGAACAATCCGAGATATATTCAGTACGTTCTATATATCTTCTACCCCTACTTCTAAACTTTTTTAAAGACTCCCCCGTACCTCATTTCAACTCTCAACCCTTAACGAGAGGAAGTGACTTTTTCTCCTTCCCACTTCCAAATTGTTCAGGAATCTCGGAGCCGTTTTTAATTTGCGAGTTTTACGTGTCTATAATGAGAGACGAGCTGATCGATATTGACTTCTCTCTCCCGCCTTAAAAACCACCGCCCGAGGCCGAAAGCCAGACGCTGTGATTGTCAGGTCTCTCTCCGAAGGTTCGTTATTGTAATTTCGGGAGAAAGATGAGGTTCTGGGTCGATATCACGCTCTGAATAATCTTTCACCTTAAATTTGGAGGAACACTCTTTTTTTTCCACCTCATTATATCTTTAGCCGACTGTGTGAGACCTTTTCCTTTGGGCACCAGTAACAAGTCAGGGATTTGAGATTGGACAGGAAGTTATAGTCCTAGAACCGTATGGACTTAACTAACTGGGAAAAGTGGAATTAAAGGGGGTAGACAAGGGTGTAGAACTGTGTGGACTGTGCGGATGTGAATATCTAGTAGAGTCGGGTGATTCATGACTCACCTAGGTGAATCACCCGGATTCATTAAACAATTCAGGAGTCACTTGAGTCAGTATCGCCAGCTGAATCGTACCTAGTGATGAGAATGAATGCACTTCCAAATAAATGACAAAGTATCAAGACAAGGCTACTAGAGCAGCAAATATTTATTGTCATGTAGAGGAAGTTAACCAGCGTATTCACTCATGAATGTCTGTGCTTGACGCCACGCTACTGATTCGATTGACACCAGTCCTGTAGTCTACAAAGAGGATTCATCTCTGTAGGAAGTTCTCAGGATCCCTCATTTGAGTGTGGTGGTGCAAACGAACAGTAAGTTATGACATGTTTAGCAGCTGTACTTGCTACTACGGCTATATTGATCTTGTAATGAGTTTGAAATGAGTATAAGAGGTATGTACGTGATGGGATTTATATTTTAGTCACGGTGTAGTTAGGACTCTGGTTAATGGAGACCTCAGATTCGTGACTCAATACTGCTCCTAAACATCCCAAGCCTCCCTGAAGAGATTAGATCCAATCCTTCATTCTTCTCCTCCTTCTTCTTTTTCCTTTGGCTGCACCCGTTAGCAGTCACCACAGAAGAACATTGTTGTCTGCATACTGATTTGGCAAAAGTTTTAGACCGGATGCCCTTCCTGACGTGACCTTTCCCATTTATCAGGGCTTGGGACTGGCGCTAAGGAACACACTGACTTATGGATTCCTCAGTGGCTGAGATAAGAGATTAGAGTAACCTTAATATACTTAACATTTCATTGCTCATAAACTCATTACCAGACTTATGTGGTTGTTTAAAAAGATGATCATTTTTGTTTGCGGGCGGCACGGTGGCGCAGTGGTTAGAGCTCCCACCTCACAGCGAGAAGGCCCTGGTTTCAATCCCCTGGGTCGGCCGTAGGGACTTTATGTGTGGAGTTTGCATGCTCTCCCCATGTTCGTGTGAGTTTTCTTGGCAGGTTCTTGTAGGTTACTTGGTGACTCTAAATTGACGTGGTAAGGTGTGAATGTGATTGTGTGAGTGTGTGTGCCCTGCAGTGTGTTAGTGCCTGCTCAGAGTTGGTCCCCACCTTTCACCGTAGTTCCCGGGATACTCTCCAGCCACCCAGTGACCCCAGTTGGGATTAAGCAGTTTGGATAATGAATGAATGATATTTGATGATGGTGATGATGATGTTAGATGCTTCATAGGGTTATATCTAATTTCTGGCTTGTGAGCGAACCTAAAGAGTGGGATTGAACATAAACCGTGTTATGGTGGTCTAGCGGTAAGATTTTTACTCCTGGATGAAGAGGTTGTGGATTTAAATCCTACGTTTTGTTAATTTTACAAATGGGGTTCCGCAAGGTTCTGTGTTAGGTCCTGTGCTATTTTCACTATACATCCTGCCTTTAGGCTTTGAAACTTGTAAACATGGAATTTGTTTTCATTGCATTGCTGATGATACACAACTGTTTATGTGAGCCAAGCCAGATGATAGACACCAGGATGGTAAATGTCTAACTGACATCAAAAAATGGACGTCAAGTAGCTTAATAAATGTTGCTAGCTGTGGCAATATTGTGTTCTTTTAAGAGGAAAAAATACTTGCTCATGTGTTTATTACTTCCAGTATGGATTATTACTTTATTCTCTGAGAATATTCTCTTTTGTTCAGTATCAGACTCATCACTAAAACTTCATTCTATCGTCCATGTTCTATCATCCTTCCACTGTCTGCAAGTTAAATGTCACATTGACTATATAATACGACTTTTGAGCTTATAATGCTCTAAATGACCCTACTCCTATACAGCAAACTAATATTTCTGGATATTATGGTAGTTTTACACCTTACTCTGAAAATAAGATATATTGCACTAGTGTAAGCACACACCAATGAGTGCAGGAAGTAAGATGAAATGTCAAAGGTGGGACGTCACCTGAAGCTGAATAAATGAGTGTCATCGTGTTTGGAGAAATTATAAAAGTCTATTGCTGAGGGTCTCTAAGGGTCTCTCTGCACTATTTCATACGTTTCTTTAAACTGCAACTCCTTGAATAGCCATTTGTGGTGCAAGTCTGACCCCCATTCTTCACGACAGTATTCTGAGACGTTTCTAAGGCCAGATGGATCACTGATAGGTTTAGGTTGGAGCTAAACTCAGCTGTGTGTTAAATCTCAGGATCTGAACTAAGCTGTCCTTTGCAGCATATCAAAGCCCTTCAAGGTGGCACTTTCTGGGTTTGAAGCTCACCTCTAAAGGACAGCACATCCCCAGAACAGGGCTGCTGCTACATTGTTGAATCTTAAAATCTTTAAGGCAGGATGGATCAGCGATGGGTTTAGTTTGGAGTCTAAACTCTGCAGGGTGTTAGATCTCTCAGGGTCAAAGCTAAACCTCTACAGGGCAACGATTTTGCAGTTAAGTTCTTCAGGGTGGAAGGATTGCAGGAGAGTATTGTATGTCTTAAGACAGTGTGAATGGTAGGGATGTAAATCACAAGTTTCATCACGATACGATATTATGTCGAGTCAATGGGCTACGTTTCGCCGTCTGTTGACATCACAAAGTCTGACGATACGATTTTGATTGAGTTTAAATCAGGAGACCATATGAGACAATATCAAATGCTGGTTTATTCATAACAAATCACAAAAAGCAACCAAAATTAACTTTTATTCTCTGGCATTGTAAAGTCATACATTTGCAAATTAGTTTTTCATCATAAATTTGTGAGTTTAGGGCCTGTGTCCTCCAAACACGTTTTTGCGCTGAGAGCGGTCAAAACCTCACCTCCAGAACGCTTTCTCGCCACTTCTCTCAGCAGTTGTTGTTGCTAAGTTACGAGAAAAGCGTCATCGGGCACATCCGCGTTCCTTCCTATTTCATATAATCATTGTAACGTGTTATGTTGGTAGTTTAGCCAAAATAAAAGAGATTATCTTTACAGTGGAGAGAAATGGCATCTTGGCATTATAAGTAATATAAGTTTAGTGAGATCTTTTTAGTGTACTAAAAAAATAACTTAAATATTTAAATATTTAAGTACAGTACTTCTATTTCACAAGACGAACGTTACAGCAGCATTGCTGGATCTGCTATACACTGCTGGCTCGGGAGGGTCAACAAGACCATAAATATTCAGACAGCAGCTTTTCTGGAGTCATGTGTGTAAAATGGCTGTGAAAATGAGGTATCTCCTTGAAAACGCCGGGTCTTTAATCTGCGTCAGAGCCTCTAATAATGGATGGACGGTCGATTTCTTTCCCAGAATTCAGATGGAACTTAAGAGGGTTGGTGTCATTAATCACTCACATTGATTTGACCTTGTTAACATACGTGCACACACACACACAATGTGATATGAAGACTCATGGATTATCATTACAGATGTGTGTGTGTGTGTGCGTGTGTGTGTGTGTGTATGCTCAAGACAACGTTTGAGGTCAAATTCCAGACTCTATGTTGTAGATTGGGGTTGGTCTTGGTTTTGGGAAAGAATAAAAATGTTGGTTTACTTTTCATTAATATAAAATAAATTTAATTGTGTATTCATTTTGAGTTTCCCTGGATCTAGAGTTTGACACATTTTCTTAGAAACACTAAGATACAAAGCAGCACGCTTAATTTCAGACGCATGCAGTGTTGGAGAAGCTACTTTTAAACTTTAGTGTTTTTAAGGTGACTAAGCTCCAGCCAGGTTATTGTTTTAATATAGTAATTAGTTACACTACAAGCTACAGAGAAAAAGTAGTTAACTAAATTCAAGCTGTTTCATCAGTTATACCTCATGGGCTGGTTTCTTGCCTGTGGATTAAGCCTAGTCTTGGACTAAGTTGTAGTACCAACTGAGACCTACCATTCAAACTCAAAAGTTGGAAAATTGGCCCAATATGTGTGCTGTAGGATACTCTTAAAGCTAATTTAAATTTTAAAAAGAAGTAAAACATGATGTTAAAAGTAATAGCAAAATAAATATTTTTTAA
The DNA here is from genome assembly GCA_032718565.1 of Distichodus sexfasciatus. NCBI lineage: Eukaryota > Metazoa > Chordata > Actinopteri > Characiformes > Distichodontidae > Distichodus > Distichodus sexfasciatus. The sequence goes on from JAVGVS010000949.1 coordinate 6,684, forward strand.
TAGCGTAATGACTGTATCAGTACGACGACGTATTAGAGGGAGTTGAAGAAGTGGGGGTTAAAAATCAGAGAAGAAAACTCAGAGATTCCGAGATTAAAGGTGTTCATTTATGAGAAGAAAACTCAGAATTTCTGAGATTAAATGCTTACATTTACGAGAACACTGTGAAATTCCCAGATTAAAGTTGTACATTCACAAGAAAAATCTCAGAAATTCCAAGATTAACGGTGTATGTTTACGAAAAGAAAACTCTGAGATTCACAGTCTCAGAGAATATCTAACTTTTTCCTCATAAATTTGATGGTTTTTCTCTCATAAATTTGCCACTTTAATCTCAGAGAATATCCCATATTTTCTTCTCGTAAATTGACTTTAATCTTGGAACTTATGCTGTGTTTTTTTCTCTGAATTTTACTCCCCTCCATTTTTTCTTTTTAATCTAAAATGACCCTAAAATCGTTCTGATTTTTGGTTTGTAGACGTTCCACTCAAATGTGTAAGTTGTTTCTTTTCACCATTCAGAGTCCTACATTTCAATGAATACAGCCAGTAATTCATGCTTCCATCTTTGCCACGGTGAACTCCATGTCCGACTCCATCTCACAGCTGCCAAAATCATACTACAGTACAAAATGAACGTGGCCCCCACAGGCACAGTAGCCAATTCTGCACTAGAGCATCATGGTTTATTTCAGATGCATTGTATCATTTTTGCATTTATGTGTGTTGATTTTGGTTTGAATATTGGGTATTACAACTCTCTTTTTTTCTTTTTTTCTTTCTCTCTCTTTTTATCATCTCCTCCAGCAGTAAGTCTTTAAGCTTCTCTGCAGAGTCCTCTGGTTTTGTAGCCATCAGAGGAGACTGGCCAGGAGAAGTTGGAGAGCGAAATTTAAACAACACAACAACAAAAGAGGCTACAAAATAAAAGACGGGTTTGAGGGCCGGAGAGAGGAAGACAAGAAGCGAGAGAGTCAGAGAGGGATGTAAAAAAGGTAAAAAATAAAATAAAAAAAGGGAAAAGAGGGAAATAAAGGTAACAGCAGACAGTAAAATTGGTTGTCCTGTACAGCGCACACTGGAGTCAGCAGACCACCTTACGTTGCACCTTCTCTAATGAATTGAACTGGCACCTGGCCAACCGAGTGTGTGTGTGTGGTGTTGTACGGATCTCAACTCTATGCTTCTGTGTGCATAAAATGGCTCTAGGCAATGAGTAAAAATTGCCTACAGATCCATCCTCTGGGAATTTGGCTGGACTTTCACTCTATTTCTCATCTTTCTTTCGTTTTGCTTTTTTTCCTTTGTGAAAGATGAACATCTGACTTTTCCATCTTCACTCCAGCCTCACAGCATCCTTGAGGTTGCTCGCTAAACCGTTCATCTCTGATCCGTTTGAGACTGGCATTAATCAGGACGTGGCAAGCGTCGGCTCGTTTCATAACAGCATTGACAACTCAAGGCGTTTTCTTTAATGCTGCTTGTGGTTTATTCATGGCTGATCCTCGTACGTCTGCGATAGCAGGAATATTCATTTGGTGTCAGACATGCAGTGGTTTTAGCAGCTCAGCTTTTGTGACAGACAAACTCTAGACTCGCTGTTGTCTTAAATGGATGAGGAAACCTCTCAAGTCCAGTTAACGGCAGTTCGTTTCAGGGCAACATGACACGCGGGTGTGGGTTTGCTTAATATTAAGTGTGTTGCCTCTAAGCATTTTTTTGTTGTTTTTTTTGTTAAATGCCTAATTTACATTTTTTATTAGTAACAATTTCTTTGTAAAAATTGTTGGTGATAATTGCAAAAAAAAGCATTAAATTGTTGAATTAAATGTTATATTTACCCGCAATGTGCGATGATGTCACTTCCTGTGGGAAAACGTAATCACTTCCTGTTAGCTAGAAAACTGATGGAGCTAGGCTCATGGATACAGTGTGAGAATCCATTTTCATCCACCAGAAGTGTTAATGAGGAAATGCCTTTTTACCACACACATTCACGTGTTAATGAAAGAGAAGACAGTAAAAGGATCAAACTTACTACAAGACTCTTCATTGACTCTGGTTTAGCTCGGTGTTTAGTCAGAGTTGCTACACTCTGTACAAGAACACTACAGTAAAAAGGCATAAAAGGATACTTCCACACGTGGTACAATGGCTGAAAGAGCAAGCTCTAAGTCATCTGTGTCAAGCGCCAAGAGTTGCAAGTCATCAGCATCATCAGCAAGTGAGGCTGCTCTCGCTTGAGCGAAACCAGAAGCTGCCAAAGTGCGTGCAGCATACGCTAGCCAAGAGGCTAACTCAAGATGGAAAAGGTTGCCAGTGAGGCAGAAATTCTTACAAGAGATGCACAAAATCAGTTAGAAAAGGCAAGAGTATACACACAGTTAGAAATGCTAAAGCTACAGAGAGAAGATGACGCAGCTGTGGCCGAAGTGGAGGTGTTAGAAAGCACTGGAGGACTGCAGGTTTTAGACGAACGTGGACAATCTGTTTCAGAAAAGGTCAAAGTAGAACGTACAAGTGAATATGTCCAATCGCAACTCGACCTGCAAAAGCAATCACCCTCTCCACACCTACCAGCTGGTGTCCCATCTCAAGTAGAGTCACATGGAGCTACGTAATGTCATGTGTACATGATGGTGAGGTCTCCCCATTACCTACCACATGCAAACTGAAGGGTGGCTCAGGTGCCAGCTTACCTGATCCTCTGAAAGATGAGAAGAAAACAAGGAACTCTACCATGGACGTACATGCACAGCCATATGTGCCCCAGTATATCCCTTTAGCTAACATACCCTTTGGAGCGGAACCTGTGACACAGTATCTAGCAAGACGAGACCTGGTTAACTCTGGGCTGTACCAATGATGATAAGCCAGAGAATTATCGTGCCTGGTATTCCTCATGCACTAGTGCAGCTGGTGGACTTTAGCTCACAGCAACCCAAGAACTAGACCTCATGACAAAATGGCTGGGAAGGGACTCTAGCGAGCTGGTAAAACGTATCCGCGCAGTCCATGTTAACAACCACAGTCAAGCCTTGAGCTAAGCATGGGGGAGGCTACAAGAGTCTTATCCAGCCCCAGACATCCTAGAAAAATCACTGTTTCAGAGATTGGAGAATTTTCCTAGGGTTTCAGCTAAAGACCATGTAAAGTTACGTGAACGCTGGGATTTGCTTTTGGAAATTGAAGGTGCTAAGGAAGATGGCTACCTTACCGGCCTATCATACCTAGACACTCCACATGGAATTGGACCAATTGTGGACAAACTCCCTTATGGACCTCAGGAGAAGTGGGTGTCTACTGGGTCATACTGTATTACAAAGAAGAGAACTATGGTCATTTTCCTCCTTTTGAGTACTTTTGCAAGTTTGTGTGCTATGAGGCAAAGAAATGAAATGACCCCAGCTTCATGTATCAGACCAGCACCACAACCCAAACCAAACCAACTAGATCCACATCAAACTATGTTAACCCTAATAAACCCATCTCAGTGCAGAAAACGCATGTTGCCATTACCAACGAGGACCCAAACAAGACCTGTCCTTTACACAACAAACCCCATCCTCTGAAAAAATGCAGAGAGTTTCGAAACAAAACCTTTCATGATGCAGCCATGCATCCTGGTACATCACTTCAAACTATTAAGGCTTCTTCATTGCCACAAGAGGACGGCGGGGAGGGAGAAGATCAGGTAGTCATCAGCACAAGCTGTGGTCCAGGTCAGTGGAACCACTTGTGTTCAAAGATCTGCCTCACTAAGATTTATCCAAAGGGCATCCAGGACAAAGCCATTAAAGCATATGTGATTCTGGATGACCAGAGTAATCGCTCACTAGTCAGATCAGAGTTCTTCGAGCTGTTTGGTTTAAAGAGTAACCTGTGCTCCTACTACCTCAGAACATGCTCTGGTGTCATGGTGTCATCTGGCAGAAAGGCTGAAGGTTTCCAGATTGAATCACTTGATGGCAAAGTTGTCATCTGTCTCCCTTCACTCCTTGAATGCAACAAGATCTTGAACAACCGTTCAGAGATTCCAATGCCAAGTGCAGTGTTACACCAACCTCACCTGCACCACATTGCTAAGCATATCCCAGACCTAGATCCCAAAGCTGAAATACTATTGCTATTTGGACGAGAAGTTCTTAGGGTGCACAAAGATCAATGTGCCACACAATGCCCCTTTCGCCCAACGTCTGGACCTAGGTTGGGTTGTGATAGGCTATGTGTGTCTTGACAGAGCACACAGACCAGCAGTCAACACATTTAAGACCAATGTGCTAGAAAGTGGACGTCCTTCAATGTTTCAGCCCTGCACTAGCTTCATACGGGTCAAAGAAGCACAACAAGGCTTTAACCAGTGTAGACACTGGAACAGTCAGTGTTCACTAAAATGGAGCACGACAATAGGCCTGCCCCATCAATGGAGGACAAGATCTTCCTACCATTAATGGATGCAAAGGTCTATAGAGATCAAGCCAGCAGTTGGGTCACCCCGCTGCCCTTCAGAGAACCACGTCAATGTCTGCCAAACAACAAAGAGCATACAGTCAGTCGGTTCACATCTCTACAATTAACCCTGAAAAGGAAAACAGAAATGCAGCAACAGTACATGGAATTCAAGGGGAAGATCTTCGCCAATGGACATGCTGAGGTAGCACCACCATTAAAAGAAACTGAAGAGTGCTGGTATCTCCCAACATTTGGGGTTTACCACCCACAAAAGCCCACCCAGATAATGGTTGTTTTTGATTCCAGTGTGCAGTGGTCTGGTATCTTCCTCAACGATATTCTTCTGAAACTTCCTGACCTCAATAACAGTCTGCTTGGTGTTCTAATACGCTTTAGGAAAGAGAAGATTGCTATCCCAGCAGATATTCAGCAGATGTTCCATTGTTTCTTAGTGCACGAAGATCATCACAACTTCTTTCATTTTCTATGGCACAAGGACAGTGACATCAACAAAAGAGTTGTGGAGCATCGAATGAAGGTCCATGTCTTTGGCAACAGCCCATCTCCTGCTGTGGCTATCTATGGACTGCGAAGAGCCATCAGAGAAGGTGCACAGGAGCATGGTGATGATACAGTCAAGTTTGTAGGCACTTTTATGCTGATGATGGCCTGATATCCGTGCCAACAAAAGCAGAAGCAATAGACCTTCTACAACGAACACAAGCCTCACTTGCTGAGTCAAACCTCCACTTGCGCAAGTTTGTATCAAACTGTCAAGCCGTTATAGAGGCCTTTCCACCTGAAGATTTTTCTTTAGCAGTCCAGGACCTAAATTTTAGTGAGAAAGTTGCACCCACACAACAGGGAGATGTCTGACTGGGACACACTCCTACCAGAAGACAAGCTGAGTCCATGGGATCCTGAATCCTGGAGAGAGTCGCTTCAAGATTTAAAAAGGCTTCATGTCCCACATATGTACACTGCAACCTCAGCCAAGCAACTTACAAAGAACTGTGTGTGTTCTTAGACGCATCGACCAAAGCCATTAGTACAGTGGCATACTTGAAGACAGTCAGAGAAGATGGTCAAGTAGAAGTGGGATTTGTCATGGGCAAGGCAAAGCTAGCACCACAGTCTGTGCCAACAATCCCAAGATTTGAACTGTGTGCAGCTGTCTTAGCAGTAGAACTGGCAGATTTCATACAGGATGAACTCGACCTACATCTGGATGCAGTCATGTTTTACACAGACAGCAAGGTGGTGCTTGGCTACATCTTCAATGAGTCAAACGATTCTATTTGTATGTTCACAATAGAGTCCAACGTATCCTCCTGTCATCAAAGCCTGAGCAGTGGCACTACATGCCATACAAAGGACAACCCTGCAGACCATGCATCGAGATCCCTACCCACATCTTGTTTGGCAGAAACCTCCTGGTTCACTGGACCATCCTTTTTGTGAAAGCCGCCTGCAGAAGAATCACAAACAAGTCAGATATTTGAACTGATTGAACCTGAAAAGGGCACAGAAATTTGTCCAGAAGTGCAAACTCGTTGCACCTTTGTGAAAAGTTCAGTACTAACACCTGAATGCTTTCAACAATTCTCCACCTTCACTTCCTTGGTAAGAGAAGTAGCATTCCTTATACATGTTGCTAAGTCTTACAGCCATTCACTCCAAAACAGCAATTGCAAGAGATGGCACAAATGCGACTTACCACACACTCCAGATGAACTAAGTCAAGCTAAGGATGTCATCCTAAAATCAACTCAAAGGTCAGCTTTTGCAAAGGAACTGTCCGCCCTCCAAACTAACCAAACAATATCCACAAACAGCCCTTTGAGAAATCTTAATCCAATCCTGGAGGACAGTCTCATTGTTGGAGGTCACCTTAAGCATTCCAGCCTAACATCTGTGGAAAAGAACCCAACAATCTTGTCAAAAAACAGCCACATCGCCTTACTGCTCACACGCCATCACCACGAGCAGGTGAAACACCAAGGTCGCCACCTGACGGAAGGTGCGATCAGAGCTGCTGGTCTGTGGATTTTAGGAGGCAAGCAACTTATCAATGCAGTGCTCCACAAATGTGTGACCTGCTACAAACTGCGTAGCAAGTAGGAAGAGCAACACATAGCGGATCTTCCACCTGAACGGTTCAAAGTCTGCCCTCCATTTACATATGTGGGACTTGATGTTTTTGGTCCATGATCTGTCACCACCAGGCGTACGAGAGGAGGACAGGTGGAGAGCAAAAGATGGGCTATTATGTTCAGCTGCCTGAGTTCGCGAGCAATACACATTGAGGTCATAGAGTCCATGGATACATCCAGCTGCATTAACGCTATTAGGCGTTTCTTTGCACTTCAAGGTCCTGCAAAATAGTTCAGATCTGATTGTGGCACCAATTTTATAGGCGCAAGCAAGGAGCTTGGTATGGACAAAGCTGTGCAAAGGTATCTCAGTTGTCAAGGATGCACCTGGGAATTCAACCCACCACACACCTCTCACATGGAAGGGACATGGGTGCGAATGATTGGATCGCCAGAAGAATTCTTGACTCAGTGCTCCTAGAGCAGAACACTAGATTAACTGAACTAATTTCAGCTTAATGTTGCTGAGAGGGTCCTGCAAGTGGCCCAGTGACAACTCGGGATTCGAAACATCCCTTGGACTGTTTTTGTACCTTTGCTTCTTTAAATAACTAACAACTCATCTTGAACTAATGCTTGCTGTGTATTAAATGTTCATGTGCCCGGTCGCCCAGAGTCTTGGTTCCTCTCAAGGTTTCTTCCTATTAGAGGGAGTTTTTCCTTGCCATTGTCGAGGCTTGCTTGTTGAGGGGTTTAGCCAAGTTATATGTAAAGTGCTTTGTGATAATGACTGTTGTTAAGAGCGCAATATAAATAAATTTGCAAAAAAAAGAAAAAAAGAATTATAAAATGTAAATGTTTTCAGATTATTTTTAAATGAAAAAATACTGAAGTTTTGGCCATTTTGAACCACTTTGGACTCCTTTTGGCCTTTAACTCATTTTGGACTTGTTTCTTGGAGAGAACATTTTTGACATGATGGCGTTCCACACAATAACGCCAAGAACGCGTCCTGGAATATACACTGGAAACCTCAAGTAAATGGCTGTATTGTGAGCAGAACGCAGGTTGTTTTTGATATTTATCAGCAAGTTTTGTCTGTAATAAAGGGGAAGATTTGATGAACTGGGACACCGAATGTTGGACTTCCCTGTCAGAGTCGTGCGCATGAACAAGCACAGCACGCGTGTTTACATCACGAAAAAAATTACAATTTATGCGTTTTTACGCAATTACTTCAGTTTTTGTGCACGGAATTACTCACAAATAATTTCCAATATTGATGAATCAATCCAATGTCCGTTAAGTTCAAAGTCTTGTGATTCTGACGGTATATGTGTGGTTTCTGTAAATTAAAGGGATTCTGAGTTATTAAAACACTAATTAATAAATGCAAATGTTGTCGAAATGTTGTGGTAAAGGTACCACTGAGGTACTCATGAGTAGTGTTGGGAATGTTACTTTTAAAAAGTAATTAGTTATAGTTATTTTTCCCGAAAAGTAACTGATTTGGTAATTGCGTTACAGCATCATAAAAGTAACTAGTTACCAGGGAAAAGTAACTATTGCGTTCCTTTAAAAAAAAGGAAAAAAAGAAGCTCAAATATGTCAAACAATTTAGGCTTTACTAAGCTTAATTACAGCAATGGGTCAAATTGACCCATTCTAAATGTAAAAAATCTAAATAAAATAGTTTAAAGGTTTTTTTCCATATGAAACTTCTTGTGCTTGGCTTAATAAGGGTAATCAACATATAAAATAAAAATGGTTCTTTTCACATATGTGCAATCCAACCCCCACCCCCTGTCATTTTTATATTACATAGATACTGTTTGGGTCAATTTAAATTTAAAATAATCAATGTCACGTAAAACTATTGTGTTTTTTATATATATAGGGGCAGCTGGTGGCGTAACGGTAGGGTGTTCGGTGTCCCGTGATCAGAAGGTCGCAGGTTCGAATCCAGGGCCGGTAAAGTTACCACTGAGGTACTCATGAGCAAGGCACCGTCCCCAAGCACTGCTCCCCGGGCACTTGTTAGCTGCCCACTGCTCCTTCACGGATGGGTTAAATGCAGAGGGCAGCGCTGGACCGGCCATTGGGCATACTGCGCATTTGCCCGGTGGGCCGATGGTAATTTTGGGCTGTCCAGGTCTGATGATGGATGGTATTAGTCATTATACCTATTGGTACACAAAACTGGTAGATCGGCCCATTAGACATGAATGATTATGGGCTGGACCAATTACAGACGAGATCAGCGAAATGGAAACTGGCAATTTATAATTAACTAGACCAAGCAGCCTTTTGGTTTACACTAAGTAAGTAGCCTACTGTATAGAATAACGGGCTTCGTTGTCTTTCCATCAATATCTGGTGGGCCGGTCTCGGCTCAAAATACCCGGGTTGATTTTTTGTCCCAGTCCAGCCCTGTGCAGAGGTCACATTTCGTTGTGGTGCACTGTGTGCTGTGCTGTGGTGTGTTCACAATGACAAATAATCACTCACTTTCACTTTTGTAGGTCTTTCCAATGTACATTAAAAAAGTTTTAAAATGCATTTTTTATGAAAAATGAGTGAATTATCCTCATTAAACCATGATCCGTGAGAGGTAAATAACACCATTACACCAAATATTGATTGAAATGGTTAGTAATGGAGTTAATAATGAGATATAAACAATGTTTATTGGGATTTTTTGGTTACTAACACTTTTAAATAAACATGCCCCGGGTCAAATTGACCCAGGAACATCATCGGTGTTCCTGAGAAACAAACAGAGCAGAAGGGTTAATGTTGCAGTGCAACTTTGCACCAACTTTTTGTCAGGTTTGCAATATTAATCAAATCATCTTATTTAAAGAATCACACCTCACACTCAATTGTGAGTCAAAACCATCAGCTCCGTCTCATCCACTGCAGCTTTAGAGCCAAACTGAGCAGACAAAGATGATCTAGTTATGCACAGTCTGCACACAGCATGGAGGCGGTGAGAACAACAGTGGAATACTTGAGTTACATCCAAAATAAGTTTCATCTCTCAGTGGCCGTGCCTGAGTTTCTCTGCCGTGAAAGTTAATATCGAAAAACCCAGAAATCGATATCAGCATCCCAACTGCCTCAGTTCGGTCTTATGACTCTATTATAACATTCTATTGTTTATCTTTAACTCAGTGTGAAGTTATTATAGGCTTATGTTTCTTCTTGCAGAGGTTTATATTTGTATAATTTTATTTCTTAAACTGTATTTATGTGTGGTTGTACTGTGTGCCATGTTCATCTTGGGTAACAGGGAAGAGAGAAGGGAGGAAGGTTCTTTTTCATTTTAATAACTAAAATTAACACAGGTAACACAGAAAGACCAAAAAGCCTCGGTATAAAATAACTGAGAATAAACAACCAAAAAGCACCATCACAAGCAATAAATTAGCTGAGTGCACTTTTCAATTTTAAAGAATCTCATTTTCTTCAGTGCCCAGTCTTGTGCCACGTTTGAAGCATTGTGCGCTGTAAAAGAGATTTGCAGCAAATTGTGCTCCAAAAGGAGCTGCCAAAACTTCAAACCCTTAACACAGCAAAGGCTTCCGACTTGAACCAAGAGCAACAAAAAAAAAACAGAAAGAAAAAAGATCCAGAAGCATCGGAATTGCTTTAAGCAAGAAGAAAGGTATTAGAAAACAACTGCTGCATAAAGAGAGGAAATAAAAAAGAAATAGTTGCACAACGAGGTTTATGACCTGACTGATAATCTCTTGTGAGCCTGCTCGCGGTCCGGCAGTTTATCTGAGAGCGGACGCTGGCTTTACATAACAAACCCCCCACAAGACTCGAGTAAAAACTCTATAGAAGTCTTACATCCCCTGCTGATACCGCTGTAGGTGTGCATCATGTGTTATGCCATGAGTACACTCTAGTAATCTTGAACTTTACTAGAAGCTCGAAGCGGCTTACACAAACTCCAAGTCACGTTCAACATCCAAGATTTCACTCAACAATATTTTCTTAAAGGAGAACTTTGGCCAATTTCAACATTTAACTCTTATTGTTGGGTGTCACTGAGTGCTGTCAGTAGCGACAAAAACAACAAAAATTGGTTGGCATCCTGACGAGTGTAACGCTAACTACTCGGGGCAGGTTTTAAACGTGCCTTCAGCCTCTTTAACATGCTCAAAATGTTATTACAGGTGCTCTGTGGCCGAGATATACTTAACGCTCAGAACGCTTACGCTGCCACGCGCTCTCAACGTTCTTTTGACGCATCCTCAGAGCACGTCATCAGAAACTACCGCAACGCATGCACGTGTTGCAGTATCAGCAAAAATTGGGTTGGCAGTGTGATCAAGTTTTGGTACGTGACGTCAGCATTGTTGTTTACTATCAACATGGCTGAACGGTATCACTGTCTTTTTTGCACCTTGGTAACATCAGAATGCAAACAATTTTTATCTTTCTTACATCTTTCTTCCCTCATTTCACGGCAAAAACCGGCCGATGTTTTCCCACACTGCCACTTTCTATTTCTTCGACTCTTTATGTCACTTTACGGCGGACTGGACGCCTTTATACTGCACACTGCCACCTGTTGGAATCCGCAAGATTAACAAAAAGCATGTGCGCAAGTACAGTCAGTACGCTGCTTACATAGCAGCAGCGTCCGCAAGTGCACGCATCACGTAGCATTAAGTATGTCTTGGCCCTAAGAGCGTTCTTCGCCATTTGTAGATTCTGTTTTTACATAAGAATAAATCTCAAATGAGAAAAGTGAGAATCTTTGTGAAAACTGCATAAGTGGGTATAAGGTACAAATTTGTCCATTAGAACATTTACAGAATTTAGCAGACACTCTTATCCAGAGCGACTTCCAATTCCTAATTTCAAGGACAGTTTTCCCTGAGAGCAACTTGCGGCTTAATTATCTTGCGCAGGAACCCAGTGGTGGCAGTGCTGGAGGTAGGATTTGAACCCACAACCTATTGGTCTAAAGGTGAGTGTCCTAACCACTAGGCCACTATCACCAGGTCGGTGGTGAGGAGCCTGTTAATATTCTCGTACTCAGAACTCTTCAATCTGATGTTTAGGACTGAAGAAATCTTTCAGATGAGAGGTGAAAGGTCTTCAAGAACCTTAAAAGATGTCCTTCAGTTCAAGATCTCAAGATGATTGAGAACCTACACAGGGATATACAAGGGTGGACTGCAAATATCCTCAATGTTTAAAGCTCGGATATTTTTCTAATTAAAGAGTGTATATATATTAATGGTGCAGTTTTGGAGATGTTCTGATCCACTTGTCTACCCATTGTCACAATTTGGCCCTCTTCCATGTCCCTCAAACCCTTACGCTTCTACACTTTTATGCTTCTAACAGTTCTTAAGAAGAAATTTGTTCACACAGATTGTGGCTTTCATCAATATCAGTGGTCATAATGTTCTGGCTGCTTGGTGTAGAGCTTTATGATCTACAGTATGTGGATGATCTACATTCTCACGACATCACAACGGCTGCCGGGCAACAGCGCTAGCCGAGACTGGTCCGGGAACGCTGCAACATTACAGGTTTTCCTTAAGATCGGAACGCTGGGTTTTCCGTCCTGTCACTTCACCGCCTCAGGACAGTATGTACAACTTAAACGCATCCTCTCTTTCTTTTTGTATCCATCTTCCTCTCTCTCTCTTTTTCTCATGCACATGTACTGCTGGTCTCTGGAGGTTTCTGACAGTCTGACATCAAAGGAGAAAGAGAGAGAGAGAGAGTGGGCAGAGAGAGAGAGAATGAGAGAAAGGGAGAGAGACAGTGGAGGAAAGAGGAGGGAGAGAAAGAGAAGGAGTGGGAAGGAGAGAGAGAGATAGAGGTGGGGATGGGAAGAGACAGAGAAAGAGTGAGAGAGAGGGGCTGGAAAAGGGGAGAAAGAGAGAGAGAGACTGAGGGCGGGAGAGAGAGACAGAGAGAGATAGATGGGAAGAGGGGGTTGAGAGAGGAAGAGAGAGAAAGAGAAGGAGTGAGAATGAGAGGTCGGGATGGGGGGAGAGAGAGAGAGAGAGAGAGAGAGAGAGAGACAGAGGAGAGACATAGACTGAGTGAAAGAGGGTGAAAAGGAAGAGAGAGAACTGGGGAAGAGAGAGGAGTACAGTGACGGAAAGACTGGGGGAGAGAGGAGTAGAGAGAAAGAGAAGAAGTGGGAAAGAGAGAGAGAGGATGGGAGAGAAGAGGAAATAAGGAAAGAGAGGGAGGAAGAGAGGTAGAAATAGAGGGAGGGAGAGAGAGAGAGAGAAAAAAAGAAAGAAACAGCGGGAGGGAGGGAGAGAGCGAGAGAGATGAGAGAAACGGAGGGAGGGAGAGACAGAGAGTGAGAGAGAGAGAGAGAGAGAAAGAGAGAGAAAAGAGAGAGAGAGAAAGTGTGTGTGTGTGTGTGTGTGAGAGAGGGGCGTCCTCTTGCCTCCACAGTAACCAGACGTGTGCTTACATAACCCTGATCCCCCAACAAGTCACAGCGCAGTGGAACAATCAGGCTCGTGCCCCCACACACCAGCTCACCCCAAGAAAAACACACACACATAACGACATGCGTGCGTGCGTGCGTGCGTGTGTGTGTGTGTGTGTGTGTGTGCCCGGTGGGTGTATAGTAACCAGTGAGACACCTGCGTGATGGCGGATGTGAGTGGGCTCGGCCCGGTTATCTGCAGAAACACCAGGGGAACCCGGTTCCGCTCTGCGCATCACTGAAATTTGACTGGTGAATGTCGTGGCAGGAGCGCGCTGACACGCCGAGATAAAGAACACACCACGCCAATAAACCTCACATTACACACTCTTCCTCTCTCTTCCTCCCCCACCCTCTCTCTTTCACTCACACTCTTCCTCTCTTTCTCCCAGTTTCTTTGTCACTCCATCTCTCGCTGTATGACTCTCACTCTGTCACCCCTTGTCTCTCACTACAGCTCTTTCTTTCTCTCTGTCTCTCACTCTCTTTCTCTCTTTCAATCTCTTTCTCTCTCTCCATCCCCCTTCCCCCTCTCTTCCTCTTTCATCTCTCCATCCCTCTTCTTCTCTCTCTTTTTCTCCATCCCCTCTTCCTCTGTCTGTCCCTTTTTCTCTCTCCCCATCCACCTCCCCCTCTCTCTTCTCTCTCTCCATCCTTCTTCCCCTCTCTCTTTCTCTCTCTCTCTCTTTCTCTCTCTCTCTCTCTCTTTTGCATAACTCTACAACCCGCCAAAAAAATCTACATAAACCCTGCCTTGCGTGCGCGCACCGTTCCGTTTGGGCAGCTTTCCGATTCTCCAGCTCCATTACAGTTGTTAACCAATTTGTACCGGACAAGGTACACGCGAGCACGAATTATTAATTATTCATAATTGTTAATCATTTAAATTAGCTAATTAAATGAAGGGAGCTACGAATTTGGCTAGACACTGTGTGTGTGTGCGTTCTCCGCTTGTTGTGTGTGTGTGTGTGTGTGTTTCCTCAGACTGAAAGCCTTCCCGGTTGCGAAGAAGATGAAACCGGTTCGGGGTGTCGGGGTGCCATGGTATAAATCCGTCATAAATTTTTAGAACGGCTTGGCACGTGTATACATCCGTGCGTGCGAGCGAGCAGCGGATGTAAACACCGGTGTGTGTGTGTGTGTGTGTGTGTGTGTGTGTGTGTGTGTGTGTGTGTGTGTGTGTGTGTGTGTGAGTGAGTGAGAGAGAGTGGGGGATATCGCGGTCCTCGAGCACCAACCGCGCGTACGGCGAATGTCAAAAGCGCAGTAGCTCGTTTAATTGGAGTTGACCGGTAACGGGACCGGAACTGGAACTGGACCTCTGCTCGAGAACGGACGCACGCTGAAACGCGGACGCGCGCGAGTCGGGAGGTTCCGCCGCAAAAGCCTCGCCGCGGGACAAGGAGGACACTTTTCCCCTCCCAATTCAAATTTTTTTGGCGCTAAAAAACCGAAACCTCCTCTTCTTCATTTTTTTTTTCATTCTTCCCTCCTTTTTCTCCCTCCTGATCTCACGCGTCGGAATCCGTTTCCCCCAGTCGCCACCTCCGTTACTGCCGCCGCTGCTGAATTAATAAAGCCTCCCAGACTGGACACACACACACACACACACACACACACTGAGAGCTGACGCAGCCTCCGTTTGACAGCGTCGAGGTGGCTTGAGCTCACCTCCCCGGTAACAGAGGGAGCGTGTATGCAAATAAGCTGAGCACGAGTGAGAAGAAGAGGAGGAGGAAGAGAGGAAGAAGAGGGGGAGGAGGAGGAGGAGGAGGAGGAAGAGAAGGGGGAGGAGGAGATCCTCTACCTATTTGGATGGGAAACACCGGAGACACTCACCGGAGCCCAAGCGCCGGGAGCAGCTTAACGGAGCAGAGCGGCAACGGCGACTTTTGAAGATACAGATTTTGGGAAGAGAAGATGGATGGATTGAGAGAGGAGTAAAGGAGGACATCGACGTCCAACTGGAGCCACAGAGGTGGAGGTTTACGATCAAAAATTATCCACCATCAAGTCAGTCTTGAGATTCATTCCAATGCGAATTTAAATGTGAGGGGCAAGCGGCTTCACACCTGGGCTCAGGTGAAATCAATCACGCACACCATGATCCACACCTTGCCCCGAGTGTGAACCTAACGACCCTTTGGACGAGACAACGATCCACACAACAGGATAAAAAGCTGGAACTCCCCCATCAGAATTTCTGGAACCCACCGAGCTTTTCCTGATGAGATGTGAAACGTCTTGAGGAATGTTCCGCAAAGAAATCCAGCTCCCTTCAATTCAGTCACCTCAAGATAAAGAGCGGAGCGCGCCCCGCAAAGTTTAACGCAATTCTCCTCGTGCGCAACCGAACGGGCTCCACGTGAACGGTGAGCAAAACGGGAGAGGAGGTGTGATCCCTTGGGGGAGGAAAAACAAATACAACCACCACCACCACATCATCATCATCATCATCATCAACAACAACAGAAATGTCCCGGTTGGCGAGTTTGGGTGTAACGGTGTTTTTCGGTGTGTGAACGGGATGGCGCAGCGCCAGCTTGAATGATCCGTCCAACCGGGCCCGAGCTTTTTCGACATGCCCGACAATGTGTCCCTCATCAGATCGAACCGGACGGAAGCGGGGCAGGGACGCGGGGCGTGGGGGGCCGGTGTTGGTGCGCGACCGGCGTGGGTCGTCACGGTGCTGGCCAGCGTGCTTATCTTCACCAGCGTGGTGGACGTGCTCGGGAACGTGCTGGTCATCATCTCCGTGCTCAGGAACCGAAAACTTAGGAACGCAGGTGAGAGAGAAAGAGTGTAAATGGCAAAAGTTTATGTTGCAAGTCATTTTTATACGACAGAACTGTGTGTGCGTGTGTGTGTGTGTGTGTGTGTGTGTTTGCGTAAATAGGTAAAGCTTATGTTGCAAGTAATTAAAAAACACTTCTATGTGCCATTGTGTGTGTGAGTGGGTGTTCAATTCTGTGTGTGTGTGTGTGTGTGTTTGAAGGAGATTTCATGTATGCACTACATGAAAATTGGGATTATCAATGAACTGCGTTGATCGTTCTTGCACGAGCCTCCCGGTTATTACCGCTCGTGACCGCAGTCACGTGAAAGTCGAAAATAAATAAATAAAAAACAAATAGTCAAAAACAATCAAATATATAAAAACATTCATCCCGATCCGGTGTTAAAGCCAGACTGAGAATCAATGGCCCGCGCTCCCCATTCACAATGCCTTACCGAGCGCTCACGTGCGCGACATTCCTCCATTATGAATGGTGTGTGTGTGTGTGTGTGTGTGTGTGTGTGTGTGTGTGTGTGTGTGTGTGTGTGGGTGTGTGGGTGGGAGTGTGTGTGTGGATGGTGGTAATGAATGGGGTGCTCATGATCCCGTTACCAAAATTGAAAGTGATGTAAAAAAAAAATCGATGGGGGAAATAACGACGTGCTTCAACTCGCCCCGGTGGCACGTGCAGACACACGGAGTGGCGGACCGCTGTGCACGAGCCGGGCTCTAACGGAACCGGACGGTGACCGGGCTGTAACGGTTGTTTACTAACAGATTGACTGTTTACCAACAAGAGCAGCAAAAACGATAATACAGTACACATGAGAAAATATGATTATTTTATGGAATGAGTCGTTATTATTATTATTGCATCGTTTATTTCAATTCATTTGTTGCTTTATTTTTTTATATGGTTAATATTTGTTAGCTTATATAGTATATATTAATATATTATGCATTGCACTTTTACGTACCACAAAGGTGATGCTGAAAAATGTATCGCACAGTCCTAAAATTGGGTAAAATTGAATATATCTGTTATTATTAATGTGTTGTATATTTCACTTATTGTTTATATTTTATTATTATTATTAATAAAATAGTATTCATTGTTATTATTGTGATGAACATATAGACTATACTGTATATATAGTCCCAATATCATATATATAAATTCAATTTTATATAGTGCTCTTAACAGTAGTTATTGTCACAAAGCACTGTACATATAACCTGGGGCCGCTTGCTAAAATCCACTCAGCTAACGCTAGGTCAATATTAAATTTGGATTTGGTCCATATAGCCCGAAAGAGGTCCTGCTGGTTCCAGATGATGGAGTCTCTGATTGAATATTTATTAAAAAAAAACATTATTTTTAAAGAAGTGAAGATATAAAAATAGTTTGAGGGATGCTTTTGAATCCTGTGTCGTTGCTGGGGCCGCTTGCTAAGATCCATTCAGCAACATTTCGCTAAAATTAATTTAATATCAGAGCGTCAGATTGGGGTCCATATGATGAGGTCTCCATAGAGCGCAGATGAGGGTTCCGTCGGTAAAGTATCAGCTCGGAAACAGAAGAAAGAGAATAAATTCATTAAATTCATGTAAATGCTATTCTTCAACATGACATTAAAACAGGAAAGAGTCTGGCTCTTTGGAAGCAAAATATGACAGTCGACTCAAGATTTTTGCGTAAGTAAAAATATTATGATTTTGATATTCCAGTATTACGTTTTCAATATTTTCCCCGTATCGTACGGCCCTACTTCATATATTACCTGAGATCGTGAAATAAACCCAACGTAAAGAGCAGGGAATTAAAACAACAGTAATAACAACCGCAGATCCAACTGTCTCGGCACAGCACATGAGAGTGCGTGAGGAAGCTCTGTCATGTGAATGTGACAGCACACATTCGAGGATGGACAGGCGCTGGATGTTGGGCCGTGACCTTGTTCGGTAAGGTTAGCGGCTGCCGCGCAGGTGGGACACTCCGGCTTAGCTCTCAGCTCACGTGAACTCAGATAACCTGGAACGCTGCTGCGTGAGAACCATCCTGCATCCTGCGCGCAGTCGAGCCGGGGAAACGGGACCGTGTTAGACAGGGTGTGAATGTGTGTGTGTGAGTGTGTGTGCAGATGTTTAAATTGTGTGCTGCATTTTTTTAAAAACACTAATTCACTGTGTGTGTGTGTGGTATGTGTGTGTATGTGTGTGTGAATGACTAAATTGTGTTGCAAGTAATTATTAAAAACATGATTCTGTCGTTGCGTGTGTGTGCAAATTAATAACTGCATGCTGCAAGTCATTGCAACACATAATGCAATAATACAATGTGTGTGTAAGTATCAAAAGTTTGTGTTGCAATCATTTTTAAAAAGCCTAGTGTGTGTGTGTGTGTGTGTGTGTGTTTCTAAATGAAGTTTGTGGTTATATCTTATTTTTTAAATCATGATTTTGTGCGTGTGTATGCAAATAACTAAAGATTGCATTGCAAGTAATTGATACTGTGTGTGTGTGTGTTAGTGTAGATGACTAAAAACGTGTTACAAGTCGTTATGAAAAACGAGTGTGAGTGTGTGTATGCAAATGAGATTGCATTCCAAGTAAGTGATACTGTGTGTGTGTGTGTGTAAGCTTGTGTTGCAAGTCATTTTTAAAACCAAAATATTGTGTGTGTGTGTGTGTGTTTCTAAATGACGTAAGTTTGTGGTCATAAGTTATTTTTAAAATCTTGATTGTGTGTGTGGGTGTGTATGTGTGTGTGTGTGAATGACTACATTTGTCTGCCATTTTACAGGCCAGACTTCTGTATGTGAGTGTGTGTGTGAGTGAGTGTGTGTGTGAGTGTGTGTACCTGTTGTGAGGTTTGTGCAGCAATGAGCCGTCGTTAATGAAGTGCCATATGGTTTGAGATGACGACTGTAAAGCTTGCTGAGTGGAGGGGATGGAGGGATTACAGAGAGAGACGCAGAGGAGGAGGAGGAGGAATACATGTGTGCGAGAGGAGAGTGCGTGTTGATGTGAAAAGCGGAGTGGACGGACGAGTGTGTTTTATTGGCCCTCTGCTCAGTCCGACAGCAGCAGCAGCAGCACCGGCAAAGCGACGTTTAAACAACTCCCTAAAGCCTTACTGACGCAGGAGCAGAGAGACGGATGAGTTCTGCATCCCTCGCTCTTTACAGAGATGGACAGAGAGGGAGAGAAAAGTCAAGAGAGAATGAGACAGGAGAGAGCAAGAAAGAAACACAGACTAAAAGAGGGTAGGGAAAGAGAGGTGTAGAAAACAAACAAATGAAAGAAAAACAAACAAGTGAGACTGAAACAGAGAAAGACAGACGTACAGATTGATTGAGCAAAAAGAACGGTGGAGAGATGGACAGAGTGCAGTAGGTTGTAAAGAGAAAGCTGGAGATGGACAGAGTGGAGAGAACGATGAAATAGAGGGATATCAAGACGGAGAACAGGATGAGAGAGAGTGAGAGAAAGGAAAGGGAGAAGGGAAAAGTAGGAAAGAAAATTATAAGGAAAAGATAGAGAGGAGAAAAGAGAGAAAGAGACAGAAGAAAGAGAGAATTAATTTTTGATGGAGAGGGAGATGGAGAGAGAGATGGAGAGAGGGAGAAGGAGATGGAGAGATAGAGAGATGGAGAAAGAGAGAGATGGAGAGAGAGATGGAGAGATAGAGAGATGGAGAAAGAGAGAGATGGAGATGGAGAGAGAGAAGGAGATGGAGATGGAGAGAGAGATGGAGAGACAGAAGGAGATGGAGATGGAGAGAGAGATGGAGAGAGAGATGGAGATAATGAGTTAGAGGGAGAGGTTGAAAGAGCGCGTGAGAAAGAGACAGGATGGGAGAGAGGGAGAGTTGAGGATGATGATAGAAAGAGAGAGAGAGAGAGAGAGAGGGATGGAGGGAGGGAGAAAGAGAGAGAGAAAGGGATGGAGAGAGGGAGAGAGAGAGAGAGAAAGGGATGGAGGGAGAGAGAGAAAGGGATGGAGGGAGAGAGAGAGAGAGCGAAGTGAGAGGAAGTTGACATTAACATTACGTCATGTTCCCAATAAAACTCCGCTGCAGCTCATCGTCCTGTGTCGGTTCACTCAGTTTCAACAAACGCCTGATTTACAGATTTGGGACGTAGCTGTAACCTCTACGCAGAACGTGGTTTTGAGTGTGTGTGTGTGTGTGTGTGAGAGAGAGAGAGTGTTTTCACAAGGTGACATTAAGTGTCTCGTTAATACAGAGCGATGAGTTTGCCAGTGTTCTACATAGGCATAAGGGGAAGACATGATAAATGGTTTGTGTGTATGCATATGAAAGAGAGAGAGAGTGTGTGTCTGAGTGTGTTAGGTGTGTTTGTGTGTGTGGGTGTGTGGGTGTGTGTGGGTGTGTGTGTGGGTGTGTGTGTGTGTGTGTGTGTGTGGGTGTGGGTGTGTGTGTGTACTGGCACAGGTGCATCACCCTTGAATGCACCACTTCACTTGACCTGCAGTTTATTCTTAAAAGACACAGTGGAACTGGGAGATTGCCACCAGCCTTGTGTTTACTGTAGAGCTGTGTGTGTGTGTGTGTGTTTAATATTTTCTCCATTTTTACAAGATTTTACAAATTCATAATGAAAGCTCTGCAGATTAAATTTGAGTGTGTGTGTGTGTGTGTGTGTGTGTGTGTTAGTGCGTGTGTGTGTTAGAGACAATAAAATCTGTCCTTTGAGTATTTTGGATTTTTCTCATATAACTGTCATCATGTCAATGCACCTAATGGAATATTTTTTATACTTTGTTGTTATTTTACTCCCTCTGCGTGTGCGTGTGTGTGTGTGTGTAATAACATGCCGGCAAGTTGAACAACTACATTAACTGTTATTAACATTTACACACAATAAGTTTGTCGTTTTAATGACAGCAAGATTACGCTCCAGTTCATTGGTGCTTCACACCGTCTAAGCCGTGACAATCAACTGCTAATAAAAAAAAGTGTTTTTAGTGGCAACAACGTCATTTACCAACATATTAAACACAATGTCATAGTAAAGAATGTATTATATTTTATAATATAAAATAATAAGGTATTAATATAAGTCCAAAATGTGGGGGAAAAGGGTCATTCAATAACAATAAATATGCAATAGTTATTTTTTTAATACATACATAATGAAATAAAAAGTTTATAATATAAAGTATTTACTTCATCATATCCATGATTGTCATCAAATTTCTACCTTTACTGATTTCACATTCATTCATCATTTTCATACCTTTCATAATATACACTGTATATATATCAGCGTATTTAAAGTGTGCCATATTTGCACTATGGTGTGTTTGTAAAGTGTCATATTTGCAGTGCAGCATGTTTACAATGTCACACTTTAAAGATGGCGTATTAAACATGCCGCACTGCAAACATGACATGCTTTAAATGTGAGTGCTGTAGTCCAGTCTCGACACCTGTCTTTAAAAAGTCTCCGTCTCGGGCGTATTTTTTACTCGCTCTTGTAGTGAACTCGGTCAAAGAGGACTTGGGATTTTATTTGGAGACCAGCCGAGACCACAACTCTAAAAATATTGCTATTAAAACTCTTTGAGACCGACACAGGCATATTGTAGAGTTTCTTTGGGGCAGTTGGTGGCGTAACGGTACGGTGTTCGCCTCGTGATCAGAAGGTCGCAGGTTTGAATCCAGGGCCGGTAAAGTTACCACCGAGGTACTCATGAGCAGGGTGCTTGTTAGCTTCCCCCTGCTCCTTCACAGATGGGTCAAATGCAGAGGTCACATTTGGTTGTGGTGCAGTGTGTGCTGTGCTTAGGGCTGGGCGATATGGCATAAAAAATAATATCGCGATATTTGTAAGCTATATCACGATACACAATATATATCTCAATACCTTGACATTTCCTCTAAATCACTGTATAAATGATAAATTCGCATAAAATGACACCAATATAATGAATTTAGCCAAAGTTTAACATAGTAAATGCTTTTATTTTAAACCAAAGTATTATATAGCAAACTTTATACTTTATATTGGGGACAGACAAGTGGGCAAGGGGAGCCATTGATTGCGTGCTTATTAAACGTGTAAGACCTAACTATTAAATTATAATTATAAGGTCGATAAACTATAACTTGCGTTTAATCTACCTGTCGCCGTTGCGTAGAAATCTCACTCGAGCAAAAAAGCCGCTTGTCGATAATCTACTTTGCACGCGAGGACATTTGACACAGAGAGGAAAAAAGACAGCAGGTAAGCGAAACACAAAAGCGGTACAAAATGCGCATGCGCTACGAGTTTTCTGGATTGGCGGGGGAGCGAGCTGTCTACTTTGACGGGGCAGAAAAGCAAAACTCGAAAGCGAAGTACATGCTGCCTGTTTAACAATAACGTTAGGATTTATACTCGATGGTCATAATATAGCCATTTACCACATCGCACGTGGAACAAGCCGAGATACATCGAGTATATTCGATATATATATCGCCCACCCCTAGCTGTGCTGTGTTCACAATGACAATCACTCATTTTCACTTAATTAGTGTTTTAATAACTCAGAATCCCTTTAACTTACAGAAACCACACACATACCGTCAGAATCACCAGACTTTCAACTTACCAGACATTATATTCCTTCCTCTGTTGGTGAATTTATTTCTTAATAATTACGTGCACAGAAACTGAAGTAATTGCGTAGAAAGTGATTAATTACATTATTTGCGATGTAAACACTCACGTTAGCGCTGGCGGCACCATCATACACAAAATATCAGCTCAAAATTACCCAAAACTTTTGCATATCTTCACTTTCAATTGATCAGAATTTTTTTTTTTCGTTTTGTAATGTTAGCGAGTAATCAATAAGGGAGAAAGTAAATATAGAAAAAAAATATTTTTTATCAAATAATTTTATTCTATATCCCGATAGATACCAAATGGATAAAGAGGTTTTTCCAGCTGACACTAATCTTATTTCTCTTCACAACACTAAGCCATAGAATGTCTCTGCAAAATAACAACTCAATAAAACAGTGAGTTTGGTCTTGTCTCGTGCTCGACACACTCTGGTCTTGGTCTGGTCTCGGTCTCGATTTAGGTGGCTTTGATCCCAACTATAAAATATATCACACTGAAAAGATGGCGTACGCCAACACATGGTACATTTTTAACGTGCAACACTGCAAAGATGGCACACTTTAAGTTGCATGTTTATAATGCACCAAATTTTGCAAAATGCCATGTATATCTGTAGCTCAAGATTTTTGCATCAGGAAGAATATTATGATTTTGATATTACAATACGAGTTCAATTTTACCCCGCATCATACAGCCCTGCTTCAGGTATTCAGATATAGCAAGAGACGGATGTATTTACACAGAATTTAAAGAGAATTAAAACAACAACAACAACCACGGCATATATGACCGTTTATATCTGTATATTTGATATCTGCGGAGCCTGTATTTTATGTGGGAATAATAGCTGAATCGATTCTCTGCTGAAATTAAACCTGAAGTGTGAGAGACGGGAGCGATTTTCTCCAATCAGACATCGCTCCGGGGCTTGGGGCAGAGGGAAGGCCCAGGCGGGTCTCAGCCAATCAGATACGGCGTGTAGGAGCATGGACCGGGGGTTAAAGGTCGCACTCTGGAGGTCTTGGGGAGGTTCGGAGGTCGACGGCGTCTGGAGGCAGCGACTTGAAGGACGTGACACCGGCAGTGAGGCGTTGCGAAATACGATCGGGAGCTGACGGAGAGAATGTGCTGTGTGTGTGTGTGTGTGTGTGTGTGTGGGTCTGATGTAAGGCCAGAGTAATCAACCCGCAATGCCACTTCTGTCTATCTACACACACACACACACACACACATTGAGACGTTTCTGAGACACAGTGGTATCGGTGCCAAGCGAGATTGTGTTTGCTGAAAAGATGAACAGAGCCACTTCACACTGATCATTTTGCAGCACACATGGGCATAGACAGTGCAGTCCAACACACACACACACACACACACACATGTATACGTATATGCAGGCCAGCATGTAAAGACAAACACACAGTGCAAAAGAAATGAACAGAGATGAAAAGTATCGAGTCCTATCTGTCTGTGTCCAGCTGTTTTCCACAATGCAAATATGGCACACAGTAAACGTGGCACACTTTAAATATTTATATATAAATATAACTGGCACACTACAAAAGCTGGAAAATTTAAAACGTCACGCTGACACATGCCACACTGTAACGATGGTATGCTGCAAAACATGACACCTAATCAACATGCCAAAGACTTGGTCATGTCACAGACATATCAAGTTGGAGAATTTGTTATAACATACGTCTCTGTGCGGAAGTCTTCAGCCACCGCTCGTATTTTCCTCAGATTGTGCTTCCAAAATGATAGACTTTCTTGGTGACAGTCTCAAAAGAGATTGGTTCTCGGTGGAACCTGATGGTCTAGTTGGTAGCGTAACGGTTATGGAGTTGGCCCTGTGATCAGAAGGTGGCCAAGTCACATTTTGTTGTGGGGTAGTTGGTAGCGTAACATTTAGCCGTGATCAGAAGGTCACCAGTTCAACTCCTGGACAGCTAAAGGTACTCATGTGCAAAGTACCATCCCCAAGCACTGCTCCTGGGCGAGAAGTGGCCAACAACAGTCACATTTTGTTTTGGGGTAGTTGGTAGCATAACATTTAGGCGTGATCAGAAGGTCACCAGTTCAACTCCTGGACTGGTAAAGGTACTACTGAGGTACTCATGAGCAATGCACTGGCCCCAAGCAGTGTTCCTGGGCGAGAAGTGGCCAAAACGATGCTCACTGCACAAATGGGTCATATGCAGAGGTCACACTTTGTTGTGGTAGTGGTTGGTGGTTGGTAGTGTAACGGTTACGGAGTTGGCCCCACCATCAGGAGGTCTCCAGTTCATATCTTGGACTGGTAAAGGTACCACTGAGGTACTCGTGAGCAAGTTCCTTGGTGAGAATTGGGCAAACCGATGGGTCAAATTCAGAGGTCACGCTTTGTTGCGGGACAGTTAGTGTGTGATAGGAAGGTCGCTGGTTAAAGTCCCAAACTGGTAAAGGTACCAGTTAGGTACTCATGAGCACTGCTCCTGGGCGAGAAGTGGCCAACAAGATGCCCACTGCAACTTCACGGATGGGCCACATGCAGAGGTACAGAAACATAAGTTAAGCAGTCGTATTTTAGTTCAGCACCCAAGTGTTTTTACTGCTTACTGTCCAGTTAAGATGCGTAAAATTAGCGCCACGGTGGAATGGACTGCATCGGTTATTTGAGAGGATTTCCACATGAATATTGAATGGTGAATTAAAGCAGTGGTTGTCATTCGTAGCGCTTGGTAGGGGTTCTGTAAGTGGAGAAAGCCCTGCATGATTCAGAGCTCCGGGTGTCGTTCCACTAATATTAATGAGTCATTTTATGAGTCACCGCAACACGACAACCAACCAGATGAAAGCACTCAACTGGAATGATGAGTAATTTTGAGTTGGAGTTATTGTTGGCAATATCCAAAAAGTGTGCTGTAATCTGGCAGTAATTATTTCTAGCTGGTAGCTCGTCGCTTGCAGAAAAATGACTGAGTGTGCAAACTTGAGATCAATTAGATGTAGAAGTGTGAGCAGCCTAACCATTAGGAAATGATTGGATGGTTCAATTTGGCATTTTCAATTAAGCACATGACTTACACATTAGAAATAATTTGATTGGAAATACTTATTTGTGACCCTCCACGGCAAAACCAATCGCTTGCCGCAACGGAGGTTTCCGAGAAAAATGAGCTTTTATGTTGCATGGGGTAAAATTTTGGCTTTTTTCTTTTTAGTGTTTTGAAACAGTGGAAGGTCTATACTGTACTGTTGTCAATAAATTTGGCTGAAAAACTTACCCTTTCCTCCTAAAAACGTGACTTTCTTGAGGTGAGGAATTCAATTCCAGCAGAATGTTAAAAGTTTGTGTTTTGACCGCTCTACTTCAATATTTACGGTAAATCCACTGGTTGACTAGCGTGAAGATATTTCTCCGGAATCCATCTTCGCCTCCCGAGTTCAGTTAACCTAACGCAGGTAGGCTATCCGTGTGGCTGTGAATGCAGCGTAGGCTACCGTAAATACAAGCGTCTGTGAGTGCTACGGCGATAGTCAACTTCAAAGGCAGATTTCTCCGTTTCTCACTTGGCGTGACAGGAGAAACCCGACTCCTTTGAATGTTGATATCTCAGTCATATGTCGTCCCATTCATTCAATATAGGTATCGTTTTGAAGCTTGATTTATGCCCTTTCAAAACATAATAAGTCAATTTTGAAAATTTGCGACAAGCGACTGGTTTTGCCGTGGAGGGTCACATATAGCAACTGTGCTGGGAAAATTGTGTGTAATTGTAACATCCAGAATTTCTCTTTTTAATTTAGGGAGGAAAAATCCAAAGGTGTAGTGTGTAGTTATGATACAGCAAGACTGTACTACCGCTGATCCTATTACTGTAAGTATTTAGTTTCAATATCAATAAGGGTTACACACTATCCTGTTCTAATGTGAGCAAATAGGAATGTAATGTTCTTTCGGGTTTTTAAAAAATTAAATATATTTTAAAATATATATATATTTTAGCTGCTTTTTGGGATTCGAAATGATGGGAAGTTATTATGTCAAATCTGCATATTGTCGCATAACGATCGCTGATCGTATCGAAATCGTGTCGTATCAAAATTTGTAACATCGGCAGATATTGAATCGTTGAACATTTAATCGATATAATCTTGTATCGTGATGAAACCTGTGATTTACACCCCTAATAGTTACCACAGTGCTAATTTCCCAGTCGAAGATTAAGCCTAGTCCCAGACTAGCTTTGAGTTTGAATGGTAAATCTCCATTAGTAGTACAGCTTAATCCCAGGCTAGGCTTAATCCATGAGTAAGAAACCAGCCCTTAACGTTTATGTGTGAAACACAATTGAATGTCTAATTTTAGTATCCTTCCTGTGATATGTTACAAATAATTCTCCCCCCCATCCGCCGGTTGAAAAGCAATTAGAAAGGCAAAATGTCACATTGCTGCTCCTGTTTTAAGCCGTCTAACGGACGACTGGGAATAGGTTGGTATTTTGTTGAAAAATGTTCAACTTCAGTGTGTCTGTCAGGCTCGGTGGGACTGAGAAACGAGGGAAACAGGATGGAGGCGCAGTTTTAATGAACTGATTTATTAATGCAAACTGAAAAGGACAAACCACAGGGCACAGCGGTGAGCTAAGAAACCAAAGAGAACAAAGCAAGAAGAGGCGTCCACAAAAACGAGCAACAACCTGAACACAATACACAGATTAAAGGAAGACAGTGAAAGAGGGTGAATCACTGATGAGGAAGAATAAAAGTTAGATTTTCACCAGGGAAAAAGTGGATAAAGGTTGGCTAGAAGTGGTCAAGTGGGGAATAATGCAGGCTGAATTATGACAACATCAAGCGAACCAACTTTTAACCAACTTTGTGGATTTAGAGCCAATTACCAGGTTTTAATGTAATATTTGGACTATTTTTAGTACTTGTAAAATAGACGATGTTGGGTTTATAATACTTTTTTAATATTTCATAGTCTGAACAGATGACGAGACTAAAGTCCTAGTGGTGTGTGTATATTTTGTTTATGAATTTGGTGTCCAGATTTTACACTGACTATTGCAATTTTCACAGTTCCTTTACTGTTACATTTAGAATGTACATTTGTAACAAAATTGTGATATTCCCTCAACACCTAAAAATATGCAGTTTTGTCACTCTGAGCTACTGCTGATCTGGCACACATTTAACGCCAGATGATGGAAATTGTAATCTCTTTCTCTTGACTGCTGCTACGATATTTGCGCAGTGTTTAGCGCCGCTACCAATAATCGAGAAGGTCCTGTTCGATCTCGGTCGTCAGGGGCCTTTGTGGAGTCGGTAGATGCTGTCGCTGTGTTAGCGTGGATTTCCTCGGGTGTTTCCGGTTTCCAAAAAACATGCACTGTAGGTTAACCGGTGACGCTAAATTGGCGCTGTTAAGGTGTGAATGTGAGTGCGACAGTGTGAGTCTGTGTGTCATGCAGTGTGTTACGCCCCAGGGTTGGTCTCGCCATGCCCACAAGTTCTGGATAGGCCCGTCCTACCTAATTCTCAGTTGGGATTAAGCGGTTCGGACACCGAATGAGTAAATAAATGAATGAATGAAATTGCACAAATTTGGCACTGGCGCTACATATTTGCACAACTATTGAACAGTGAACATTGCTGTACATATCACTGATCGCATTTTCTTACTAACACAAACTACTGAACGTATTGCACAGCATCTAGTTCAACCAAGGAGACCATCCACTTTAAATTAACAACTGTTTTATTTGGCAAAACACAATGTCTTTAATGTGTATGTGATAAGTTTTGGAGGAAGCCCGTCGCTTGGTCGTTGGTTCATTCGTCTCTGAAGCCGGCAGATCTGGCTGGGAGACCAGGCAGGAAGGCAAAGGAGCCTTCCCCCGACCAAGGCGGTGAGCCGGAGTGGCGGAGGGGCGTAGGCGTGCGAAATCGAACAGCTGTAATGGCAGAGAAGGAGGTCTGATTTACTGCTTATATACTGACCAGGAGTATTGTGTTTGGACGTGCTGGTGCTCATTAGGTCTCCTTGTTTGAGCTTTCGTGTTCACTTACATTTCTCCACTGCTGTTACCATATCTGCACATACTAGATCCGACTTGTATATTAGCTCAGACTTTGAAGATATTATTTATTTCAGAGACTGTATAGAATTTTTCATATTAAAACTGTCAGTGACCTCATGCACATTCAAAAGCAACTCCAAGACCATAATTGCAGGTCGTAGCACCGCATCCTTATCGTCTCTCGTTCTACTGCTAGTTTAAAGTGTATATTTTTTATTCTATTTATGTATTGTTTATTGTGTCTTATTTGCTCTTTGTTACTTGTCCCTTGTTCTCTGCATTGTTAAAAAACTGTTTCACGCTGCCTCGTTTCTCTGTATATCTGAACAGCATATAGCAGAGATGACAAAGTTTACTTTGACTTTAACTAAAGTATTTGTAAAATTGTCTCTGTAGCAAATTGCCGTGGATGACGTGATTGACCGCTGGCCTTGGAGACTGTGTCTGGGTAAAATTTTGAACAATGTCTGCAACTTAACTAAGAAAACTGGATCATTCTCATGAATCGGTCATAAATCAGCATTTTATCGTTGACTGTTGGTGAAAATAATTGTTTTCATTCTTTTTAGTGCACCAAGAGTTACACTGACATAGTTAGCGTGCAGCAAATTAACTAAGCTAAAAACACAAAGAAAATATTGAGAGCTCCCCAAATATTTAGGGAGTTGGACCCATGATCGGAAGGCTGCCGGTTCAAGTTTCGACCGCTAAAGGTACCACTGAGGTACTCATGAGCAAAGTAAGCACTGCTCCCCGGGCGAAAAGCTTCTTAACTGCTCCTTCACGATGGGTCAAATCATGAGGTCTCTATTTGGTTGTGGTGCACTGTGTGCTGTGCCATGCTGTGTTCACAAAGACAAATAATCACTTAAATGAATGGGATTTAACCTTAATGTCTGATATTGCACAAGGACAGCTGTAGCATTAAAACAGTAGGACATTAATCACAAAATGATCAACCTCTAACTTTTTTATCCACCTCAACTTTTTGTGTAATGGTAACCACCAACCATGACCTGCTGGAAAGAAATTGTAATCACTTGATGAAAATACTCAGGCAACGTTTTCTTTTCCGCTGGCACTGCCACTACTGCCGCCACTGCTCCTGCTCTCAATAACCTGTGAAACTTTTCCCACCTAAAAGAGGTGGTGCCTGGAATAAAGAAGTGAGACGTCCTCACAAATGTGTTTCCATCTGCTAAAAGGCTTCCAGTTTCCATGTTCTCCAGGAATTTCCGATGGAGCCATTAGGGCTGGTGTAATTTGGAGCGTACATTGAGCCGCAGGAGGAGCGGCCATTAGGGTCACAGCTCAAGATCCGCTTGGTTTCAGCTCATTAATGATTTAATTATCGTTAGTCTTAACTAACCACTGTCATTCCTAACATTCGCTAATGAAGAGAGTGTGTGTGTGTGTGTGTATGTGCCTCGTGCTGTGCTGAAAATGGGAAGTTTAATTAGTGTGTGTTAATCTCAGTGTGTGAATTCAACCTGTTAGACATATATATATATATATATATATATATATATATATATATATATATATATATATATATATATATATATATATATAGATAGAGAGAGAGAGAGAGAGAGAGAGAATTTTTTTGGAGTGTGATATTAAAATGTGACAATATTTTGTTATAAATATAGCAGAAAATAACCACACGCTTGGAGGAAGCTGACTGGCTGATTTGATCCCCAGTCAGGTGTCTAATATGGTTCCAAGTTGATACAGTGAACAGCAACACACGTTTTTTTCAGTACGACACCAAAAGCAGCAAGAAGAAGAGGAGTTGTGGGTTATTTGAAGATCTTGGGTGTGATGTGTTCAGCAGTATCTTAGTTCATATTAACTGAATTCAAGTTTAGGGTTTGAATTTTTTCTTGTTATTTTATTCATTATTTATTTACATATTCATTTAAAACTTCACAAAAAAACAATTTAAAAACAAATATAGGAGAGAGTGTGTGTGTGTACCATGTATTTATGCGTTGTGGGGACCTTTTTGGGCCTTTTTGTCCCCTAAAATCACTTTTATTCATTTTTTTGGGCTTTGTGGGGACATTTGAGAGGTCCCTTTATGGAAAATGTATGTCTTTATGACTTTATGGAAAATGTACGTTTTATTTGAGAAACTAAAAGAGGTAAAAGATGTGCTTTTGGTTACTGAGGTTAAGGTTAGGATTAGGATTAGCTGTAGAATTATATACATCTAGTCATTATAGGAGTCTATGGAAGGTTCCCACAAAGATAGTTGTACAAGTTTATGTGTGTGTTTGTGTTTGTGTGTGTGTTCATGTATTTATCACATTGTGGGGACCTTTTTCTCCCCTAAAATCACTTTTATCTGTGTTTTTGGGCTTTGTGGGGACATTTGAGAGGTCCCCATGAGGAAAAATGACTTTATAGAAAATGTACTTGTTTTATTTGAGAAACTAAACGAGGTAAAAGATGTGCTTTTGGTTACTGAGGTTAAGGTTAGGGTTAGGATTAGGTGTAGGTGTAAAATTATGTACTTTAGTCATTATGGGAGCCTATGGAAGGACCTCACAAAGATAGTGATACAAGACTGTGTGTGTGTGTGTGTGTGTGTGTGTGTGTGTGTGTGTGTGTGTGTGTGAGTGAGTGAGTGAGTGAGTGAGTGAGTGTGATTTAAGCATAACAAACTAAAATGGTTCTCCACAACATATTCATATTATGGAGAATTAATTTGTAATTATAATTACATTAAACTAAAATATTTTTTGAAAATGCATACACATTTATTTTAATTATCAGGTACTTTTAAAAAATATATACATATTCAACTTAAAAAATATATCAGTTAATAAAATTAATCAGTGAATACATTGGTGGATTATTAAAAGGAAATATAATTTAAAATTCTAATAATGTATTGGTTTTCATTGTTATTTTATAGTTAGGTTTAGGGCTGGATTTGAGATCAGTTTTAGAAATGTCTTGTTACATGATGCTCTTCATGTGTGTGTAATTAATATTTGTGAATTCATTTATTTATGAATCTGAATCCCAAATATAACAAAATAAGTGTGTGTGCATATGTGTGTTAGAGAAAATGAGAAAATGCAAGTGTGTGTTTGTGTGTGTGTGGTTCCTCTTCCTCTAATATTTATGTTTATTGGCATCAATAGGCACCACCACGACTTCTTAAATCTCCCACTCTCTCTATTTGAGAGTGTGTGTGTGTGTGTGTGCGTGTGTGTGTGTGCGTGTGTGTGTGTGTGTTTGTAAGGAGTTTGTGGATGCATTTATACACTGTGAATGGCTGATGAAGTACAATCAGGAGAGTGGCTGTTCTCTGAGTTATTGTCCCGGTAATGGCTCTTTGGCCCAGGTGATGCCCTAATGCACGGCGTCAGGAAATTAAACCCCCTTTTTATGAAAATGAAAGTGAGTAATTCCTGCATATTTCATAGCGCCAATTTAGAGCAGCCGTAAGGAAGGGACAATAAAGGAGCACCAGAAAGACGTATGAACTGAGCGAGATGTCAAAGGGATGTTTGTAAAGGCAGCGTTAGAACGAGAGCGGAAGAGAGAAAAATGTTTGAAGAAGAAGAGACACAAGCAGAGCGCCAGACAATGACGAGAAAAAAAACGTACAGAGTTTAATCTGCTTCATGAGAGCCATTTGCCGGTGTGTGTGTGTGTGTGTGTGTATTCACATACACCAATAAAAAGGTCTTTAATCTTGAACACACACTAACTTCACTACACTTCTGGGGAAATGTAGTGAAATTCCATGCACATAAAGATGAGTGTAGCTAAATGAGCCTATAATTCTAACCCCTAAACGTAACCTGAGTAATGAAAGTGTGGAAGTGAGTGACCAAATGTGGTACGTCACAATAAAGCGACGGACGGACGTTCCGGAATAAACGCTGTAAATCTCAATAAATGGCTGTATTGTGAGTAGATCGCTGGTCGTTGTAGTTAGTTATCAGTTTAGTCTGTAATAAAGGGGGAGATTTGACTGAATTGTAGCGTCGTGGCGAGTAATGGTGCTCACAAACAAAAAAGTGTGTGTGTTCACATTGCCAAC
Source organism: Distichodus sexfasciatus (assembly GCA_032718565.1). Classification (NCBI taxonomy): domain Eukaryota; kingdom Metazoa; phylum Chordata; class Actinopteri; order Characiformes; family Distichodontidae; genus Distichodus; species Distichodus sexfasciatus. The sequence goes on from JAVGVS010000949.1 coordinate 39,255, forward strand.
AATGTTTATGCATTTACTTCTGTTTTTGTGCACGGAATATCTCCCAAACACTTTCACACACAGAGAGATCAGGTCTTGCCTTGATCGCGGAAATTAAAACGTTGAGCTTTGAATGTGCGTCACTAATGAGCCTCCGTGTGGAACACAAGCGGAGCATGCTCTAATGAGTGAAAAGAATTCAACGAGGCTTCGATTCTAGAAAAACTTGCCTCGACCGTTTTTTGTAGCCCAACATTATTTGTGTTATTCGAATCATTGTTGGTCAGGCATTAGAGACTGTGGAGTGACGTGAATGTGCTTCTGAAGTTGTTTCTTTCTAAAGAGATTATGGACAAAACCCATTATCACTGTAACAAATCAATACAAAATATATCCATTAGTGACTCAGTTTGCCACTTCATAGGCCTGTGTGTGTGTGTGTGTGTGTGCACCTCTTTGACTGCACCTCTTTTTCACCCTACACACAGATACTCAGTGTAAACAGGATCATAAAGGTATGCAGGACACACACACACACACACACTCCCACCAGCCCATATGCTGCTGCAGTGTATTTTGGTGTATTGATTTTCTGTCATTGCTCTTTATTTTGTCTTCCGTTCTTATCAGTTATCCCCAGTTCCACCTGAAAGTCAGGACTACCGGCGGAGCGTTTTTTTTGTGGCAGGTGAATTTGAATGAACAAACCTGAACTGAGTGGCTGAAGGAGAGCAGAGTGTAGGGAAATGGTGCAAATGTTCCCGCTTTTTCAAGCGCTCTTTATATAGGGAGCCATGTCTTTGCTCAGAAAAGCCTTTTCCAGTCCAAAGAGTAGTTCCACATTCTATGAGAAGAAGATTCTTTGCCAATTAAAGGCTCTTTCTAAACCCATATGCCATAGCGGAGAATGATGTAGGTCAGTGACTCTCAACTTTTTTTGCTTTTATCAAGAACGACCATTTATCACCTAAAATGAATGTGTGTGATCCCAGTAATTTAGGGTTAAAAACATTGGTGTAATTAAAAAACAAAAAAAATAAACATCATATTTTTACATTTTACGATCAGTAAATGATTCCATTTTCCGAGAACAACAACCCTGGGCAGGCGCCAACACACCACAATGCACACACACTCACACAATCACACTCTTACTCAACCTTACGGGCCAATTTAGAGTCGCCAATTAACCTACACTACCAGTCAAAAGTTTGGACACAGCTTCACATTCAGTGTTTTATTCCTTATTATCATGACTATTTACATTGTAGATTCTCACTGAAGGCACTATGAATGAACACATATGGAATTATGTATTAAACAAAAAGTGTGAAATAACCAAAAACATGTTTTATATCTTAGATTCTTGAAAATAACCACCCTTTGCTTTGATCACTGCTTTGCACACTCTTGGCATTCTCTCAATGAGCTTCATGAGGTAGTCTCCTGAAACAGTTTTCCAACAGTCTTGAAGGAGTTCCCAGAGACGCTGAGCACTTGTTGGCCCTTTTGCCTTCACTCTGCGGTCCATCTCATCCCAAACCATCTCGATTGAGTTTGGTCAGGTGACTGTGAAGGCCAGGCCATCTGGCGCAGCACTCCATCACTCTCCTTCTGGGTCATACAGCCTTTACACAGTTCATTCATAGTTTTGATGCCTTTAGTGAGAATCTACAATGTAAATATTAATAAAAATAAAGAAGAAACATTGAATGAGAAGGTGTGTCCAAACTTTTGACTGGTAGTGTATAGTGCATGCTTTTGGACTGTGGGAGGAAACCGGAGCACCCAAAGGAAACTCACGTGAACTCAGGGAGAGCATGCAAACTCCATATTTTACAATTAGCAACATAACTTTGAAAAAAACACATGGACACGACATAATTTGTTGATCTTGTATTCAAATAATTGTTATACACCATTTCTAAGTCATTTAAAAATTTTGTATTTAACTCTTAATTCTCCTAATTGTCCAGAGTTGAGAATTTCAGATTTAACCAAAGTTTATATTTAATATATAATTAAGAGCGTTCATCAGCTTTGGAGTAAAGTTTAATCACGCGTGATCCTCACTGTGGTTGAGTTAAAACCAAACAGCTGTGCACAGGAGCAGCGTTGAACAACCCCACAAATCCTTTTTTCAATTCCCTCCTTGCTTTTTTTTCTGGTTCTGACTTATTTATTTTTTTAAAAATCTGACATTTCTGTGAGGGCTGATTCCACACCGGTAGCTCTGTAAATCCAGCGGATATCGAGTCAGCACATTTACTCACAATCGTGGTCACCAAATGTCTCCTGCACTTTCAAAATCACTAAAAAAAGCCAGTCGTGATGGGAACCAGCCCTTAAGGCCAGTTTCCCAGTCGAGGATTAAGCTGCTGTGAGCCGTGAAACCAATAAAACAAATCCAAATATACATAAAACAATATAACAAAAATATTTGATTCAATTAATTTAATTAAATTAATTAAAATAGATTTTTTTAAATAAATTAAATAAAGCCTTAAATGAATTATGTGAAATTAAAGATTATTACAGACAAAAGTGGCGTAATGTCTGGGAAAAATGTGACTCATTATTGTTTATCCACTTACAGAATTTGTGAAATATTTAGGGACGCACAATATGGGCTTTATAGACCCATGCCTTCTTGCTCATTGATTATGCCTAGTCTTGGACTAAATTGTAGTACCGATGGAGATTTAGGACTAGGATCTAGGACTAGGTTTAATCCTCAACTGTGAAACTGGCCCTAAGGACTGGTTTCCTGAACATGGATTAAACCTAGTCTTGGACTAAGAAGCAGATACAATGGAGATTCACCAATGACATTTAAAGATAGTCTAGGCTTAGGCTTAATCGTTGTCTGGGAAACTGGCCCTAAGAACTGATTTCTTGCTCATGGATTAAGCCTAGTCTTGGACTAAGCTGTAGTACCAATGGCGATTTACCACTTTTACCATTTACCACAGCATATTACCCAGTCAAGAATTGAGATTAGTCCTAGACTAACTTTGAGTTGGAAAGTTTGTAAATATCCACTGGTACAAGACTAGGCTTAATCCATTTTCAGGAAACCGGCCCTTAAGGCCAGTTTCCCAGTCGAGGATTAAGCCTAGTCCTAAATTAACTTTGAGTTTTAATGGTAAATCTTCATTGGTACTACAATTTAGTCCAAGACTAGGCTTAATCATAGTCTGGGAAACCGGCTCTATTAACACAGGATTTTAGTCCAAGACTAGGCTTTAATCCTTGTTCAAGGAACCAGTCCTTGTGGTTCAGATTTCTGTTGCTGTTGTTATTGTTATTATTGTTGTACAGAATGTTGATTGAGGTTTAGTTAAAACTAATACATTAAACTCAGTTTAAATTCACTTTAGACTCAGTTTTTCTCTTATAAATCTATGCTCCAAGCTAATGAAAGTACCAGTAACAAAAGTTGCTCAAAAATACTAAATTGCATGTGACATATGACTCCGGGGCCCTGTGAAGATGCATAAAAACTAATGTGTGTGAGTGTGTGTGTGTGTGTGTGTGTCTGTGTCTGTGTGTGTGTGGGTTGGTGGGTGTGGACGGTTGAGTTTGAGCTGCGAGGTTCACAAAGAGTTTAGTCCCCGTAGTGGCTTTTATTCACGCAGCAGCTCTCAGACACGTCAGCGGCGGGAACGAGAGCCGGAGAAGAGAAAGACGGCGGACGAAAGCAGAAAGTGAATATGAGATAAAAGAGGTGCGGAGAGAAGAGAAGTGTTTACAATGCGACACCGACGCTCCTTCAGCCGAGAGGAAGCCAAACGGAGCGCGTTATTCTGAGCTTAAATGGACCGTCCTGATGGAGCGTGACACCTCACACACGTTTACACTCCACACTCACTCCACATAGACCCCCCACACACACACACACACACTCCACATAGACCCCACACACACCACAAACACCCCTCACACACTCCACATAGACCCCCCACAGACACACACGCCACATAGACCCCATACACACACCACGTAGACCCCACATACGCACACACGTCACATAGACCCCACACACACATACACTCCACATAGACCCCACACACACCACACGCCACGTAGACCCCACACACACACACTCCACATAGACCACACACACCACGTAGATCCCACACACGCCACATACACCCCACACCCACCACAAACACCCCTCACACATGCCACGTAGACCCCACACACACCACACTCCACATAGACCCCCCACACACGTCACATAGACCGCACACACGCCACATAGACCCCACACACACCACATGCCATGTAGACCCCACACACACCACAAACACCCCTCACACACTCCACATAGACCCCCCACACACGTCACAGAGACCACACACACGCCACATAGACCCCACACACACATGTGCCACGTAGACCACACACCCACCACGTAGACCACACACCCACCACACACCACTCACACTCCACATAGACCCCACACCTACCACACACGTCACAAATACTCCACACACCCTAAACATAGACCCCATACACCCACCCCATACACCTACACTCCAAACACCCTATAAACACAACCCACACACACACACACTCCATACATCTACTTTTCAAGTAAAAGGTACCATTGAGGTACTCATGAGGTAAAGGTAATACTGATATCTTTTAATGAGTTCAGTAAGACTGTGTTATACCTGTGTGTGTGTGTGTGTGTGTGTGTGGTAAATGTAATGCGATCAACCCGAGTGTGTTTCCATTAGACACTGTGTGTGTTAAAGACAATACGAATCCCGCCGTTAATGTTTTTTTTAGACATTGTCACTCCAGTCTGTGTTGTGTGTGTGTGTGTGTGTGTCGACTGCAGGCAATGTGTTCGTGGTGAGCCTGGCGTTCGCCGACCTGCTGGTGGTCTGCTACCCGTACCCCCTGGTGCTTCACGCCATGCTGCACGCCGGCTGGTTGCCGGGGGAGACCGAGTGCAAGGTGAGCGGCTTCCTGATGGGCGCCAGCGTGATCGGCTCCATCTTCAACATCACCGCCATCGCCATCAACCGCTACTGCTTCATCTGCCAGGCCAGCACCTACGAGAAGGTGTACGGCCGGACGGGAACCCTGGCACTGCTGGTGCTGGTCTGGCTGCTGACCGCCCTCGCCGTGCTTCCCAACCTGGCGCTGGGGTCACTCACCTACGACCCCCGGGTCTACTCCTGCACCTTCAGCCAGACGACCAGCGCGGGCTACACGGTGGCCGTGGTGACCGTGCACTTCCTGCTTCCCATCGCCGTGGTCACCTTCTGCTACCTGCGCATCTGGGTGCTGGTGCTGCAGGTGAGGCGCAGAGTGGCCAGTGACGTCCGGCCCCGGCTCCGGCCAAGCGAGCTGCGCCACTTCCTGACCATGTTCGTGGTCTTCGTGCTGTTCGCCGTCTGCTGGGCGCCTCTCAACGTCATCGGCCTGGCGGTCGCCGTGGACCCGCCCCGCGTAGCGCCGCTGGTGCCCGACTGGCTCTTCGTGGTCAGCTACTTCATGGCATACTTCAACTCGTGCCTCAACGCAGTGGTTTACGGCCTGCTCAACCAGAACTTTCGGCGCGAATACCGGCGCATCCTGTTGTCACTCTGCAGTCCACGACTCTTCCTCCAGGAGACCTCCAGGGGCGGCACCGAGCGCAGCAACAAGCAGTCACCCGGCGGCAACAACAACAACGAGCAGCCCAAGGCCGAGACGGTTTGAAGCAAAAGCGATTGCGGTGGCAGCGTTCCGGCTCGACTGCCAAGCTGTCTGGCAAAATGGTTCCGATGAACCACGTTCCGGAATGAAAAAGGAGGAAAGAGAGTGGGAAAGAGAATTCAGCAAAAAAGAAAATGTTTACTCAAACATTTCAAAAATAGCTTCCAAATTCGATATTAAAAATCCCATTTTTATTTACCATTTCCATTCTGGAATTTTGCCTTCCTACTGTGTTAATTCAAAGCTCAAACATTCTGAAAGAAACATGGTTAGATGTGCAAATTCCTAGTTTAATTCTCATTCCTATTCCAGAATTTGCACAGTTCACTGTGTTCCTTCAAAATTTCCATTCCAGAATTTTCACCCCGTTTCTCCAATGCTCAAACATTCCCAGTTCAATTCCCAGTGCCATTCCGGAATCTGCACCTCAGATCGCGTTTCTCCAATGCTCAAGAATTTCCATACCAGAATTTGCCCTGTTAACTGTGTTTCTCCATAATTCCCATTCCCATTCTGGAATTTGCACCTCTAACCCCATTTCAAGCATTTAGAAGATAGCTCCCACCCTCTATAAAAATCTTCCCACTCTGATTCCCATTCCCATTCTGGAACCGGCACCTCAACCCATTTAAAGTGGTGAGAGATATTCCTTGATCCAAAAAATGGAGGGAATTCACCAAAAGTTTCCTCAAACATTCTGAAAATAGTTTCCACCATCTTTAAAACATTCCCACTTTGATTCCCCTTCCCATTCTGGAATTTCCACCTCTAACAACATTTCTCTGAGGCTCACGCATTCTGAAATAATTCTTGCACTTTCTTGCACTACACTTCGCACACACTTCACACGCTCTCCTAAAGTGGCCAGTTTTACAACCAAGTTTATTTTTATCACATCTCTTCAGGTCACAGCGATCATGACAATGTTTCGGGTGCACATTTTCCTGACAGAAACTTTGTCAGTCGCATCAAGAGTCGAATGAGAGAGAGGGAAGAAAACAAGACAACGCAGTAAAAAAAATGTTGACTCCAACATTCTGAAAATAGCTTCCAACTTCTAAAAAATTCCCAGTTCGATTCCGATTCCAGTTTTGGAATTTGCCTCTCTAACTGTGTTCTAGCTGTTCCGTTTCTCTGACCCTCATGAAAACATTTCCAGATCGGAATTAGATTAGTCGGTAAATATTAAAACCCCACAGTCTGTTCAGTTTTAATCAAATATAATTGCTTCTAAACTCCAGCAACCTCAAGTCTTATCACAGTGAAAAGTCTCTTTACAAAACATATATTTTTCTCAAAGTATCTTTCCCTTCATGTTATGACGGTTGTAGCGTTGTGAAACTCACTCCTGATCTTTTACATCATTTGGCCATATTGATGCTAAAAAAAAAAACTGTTCTCGGGCTTGCATCCAGCAAGAAATTGGGCTCTCGCAGTGCTTGTTTGTGCCTCTCGGTTTTTGGGTCGGGCGATTTTGGAGCCGGTGCACTCTGAGCTCGCCACGCTTCTCTAACACTTTAGCAACCTAAAATTCCTATTCCCTCCCGTAGGCTCCAATAACCTCGCACCACCATCGTCATGGCAAACGCACTTAAATGTCCGATCCACATTTCCTCCTTTAGCTGTACCCCTCCTATTTGTAGGGTGTAGGGTGCAGGGGCGGGCGTGCAGATCCTTTTGGAGATGGAGATTTTAGGGGGCATCAGACCCTCTATATAGCCCTTAGAATGAAGGGCTGACTTCGTATCTAGGGGAAGAAGAAAATTCCAAATGCTTTGTGAACCAGAAGCACCAAGATGAAAGCATGGCTACAGGTGTGGGGGAGGAAGTGCATAAATACATACGTAATACATAAATATTTTTGCATTGAATGTGCATAAGATCTGCAGCATGAAAACATGAAAATTCTAAGCAGACAATAAAATAATAACAGTATCTTTACACAAAGCTAATTATGAGAGGAGTTCAATAATATACAATATTGCCAAAAGTATTGGGTCACCCCTCCAAATCCTTGCATGAGGGTTGTTTTACAGGGGTGGGTCTTGGCCTCTTAGTTCCAGTGAAAGAAGCTCTTAACACTCAAACCAGGAGATTTTAGACAATTTCACGCTTTTTGGGAAGAGTTTGGTGACGACCCCTTCCTGTTCCAACATGACTGCACACCAGTGCACGAAGCGAGCTCCATAAAGACATGTATGAGGGAGTTGGCGTGAAGGAACTTGACTGCTCTGCTCAGAGCCCTGACCTCAACCTGATAGAACACCTTTGGGATGAATTACAGCGAAGACTCAGAGCCGGACCTTCTCGTCCAACATCAGTGGCGGACCATCATCAATTCGGGAAGAATGGTTAAAAATCCCCATAAACACAAACCTAAACCTTGTGGACAGCCTTCCCAGAAGAGCTGAAGCTGTTATAGGGTTAAAGGGTGGGGCCAACTCCATATTAACCCTTACTAAATTGGTGGAGTTTGCCAGAATATGTTGCCAGAAGTTTGCCATTGTCATCCACTAGCGGCAAACTTGCGGCAATGTTCTGACAACAATTACAAATTGCCTTTAGTGACAAATATATTTGCCAGTGATTTGCCAAAACAATTTGCCAGTAATGGCAAACTTGTAGTGAACTTTTGGTGACAAATTTGCCAGGTGCATAAAGTTAGCTAGAAGGCCGCCACAAGTTTGCCACAAACATAATTTGCATGCGAAAATGTGACCTTGCTGCAAATTTGCGGCAACACTGAAGGCTAATGGCAACTGTTTGCCGGAGGCCTAAACTTTTTGTAAGGGAAAGTCTATGAACTAAAGTTGTGTAAAGGCAGGTGTCCCAATACTTTAGGCAATGTGATATTTTTGCATTGTAACAGCAGGCAAGTGGAGAGTATGAATCATTTTAACATACATTTCAGAAAACTGCTCTGGGGTGCATTTCCCAAAAGCATAGTTGCTAACTATGTTAGCAACTAACATAGTGTACATTGGCAACTTACACAGTGTTGCTAACATAGTTAGCAACTAACATAGTGTACATTGGCAACTTACACAGTGTTGCTAACATAGTTAACAACTAACATAATGTACATTGGCAACTTACATAGTGTTCCTAACACAGTTAGCAATATGTTAGCAACTATGCTTTTGGGAAACGTACCCCACAACGTACTTGTGTAAATTACGATCAGGGATGTGTTTCCCAAAAGCATAGTTGCTAATATATTGCTAACTACTTTAGCAACACTATGTTAGTTGCTAATGTACACCATGTTAGTTGCTAACGTAGTTAGAAGTGAGCAAAGTAGTTAACTTCATTACTTAAGTGAAAGTAGTCAAATTTTCCTCCAATACAAGTGAAAGTTGTACGGTCAACTTTTCACTTAAGTTAAAGTACTGAAGTACTTGTTTAAAAAATACTTAAGTAATAAACATACATCTTCTTTCACCACTTTTATCACTTTTGGAAAAGGGGGAATAAAATCCACTTTATCCACAGATTTGAAAGTACACTCTTAGAAAAGATGTGTTAAAATGGACACAAACTGTATCAGATTCTTACACAAGTTTTGTGACAACGTTTCTTGTGTTAATTTTAACACACTCACCGTGTTAACACTTAAGACACACTGGAAGTGTTAAGAAACGTAACACAAAGATGTGTAAACATGTATAATATTAACACGTGCTGTCCTTGGTTACACATATTGTGTTGAATGCTGTGAACAAATGCACATTATGTGTAAATTTTAAAACTACACATGACAATATGTAAAAGATCTGACATTTTCCAACACAAATTCTATTAAGCATTAACACAAAATGTGTAAACTAAAGTGCTACACATGATTGAGACGATGAGAACATTGATAGAAATGTAGTGAGGTGAAAGTCATAAGTTTCCAAAAAAATACTACTTAAGTGAAGTACAGATACTCAAAAATTCTACTTTAACACACTACTCAAGTAAATGTACTTCGTTACTGTCCATTTCTGAGTTTAAGTGCCGTTAATGAAACACATTTTCTAGCTTTCGACTGCTGACGACACAACGAGTAGTGTCCCATTCCTTTGGCAAAAAATTTCAACCCCTACTGCTTAGTCCTCCGTTGTGTAGAGCCACTTTTCAAAGCAAGGGCACCCGAAATCTAGGGGTAGTGCTAAGGTGGGGAATTGGGATCGGACCCTTAATCAGACCCGCTGCGCCTCAGAGGAGAGATGTGCGGAGCGCCGCTGATCCCAAACCAAATGCTGCCTTTAACGTTCCCCAAACTCAAGACTCCACGCTGCTTTAATTAAACCGCGTTAATGCGGGTTTAAAACCCGAGCTGAGACTTTCACCTGCAGCTGTGCTCTGCGGTAAAACTGCAGCAAAAACACTAGTGGGAAAGTTTCGGAACATGAAGACGTCTGCAAAAAGCTGACCAAACCTAGGAGCCCAAATAAAGCCCATTCAAGCTCCAGCTTTATTTATGAGGTACGTCCGCGTTATTTTATTAAGGTTTATCTTCAGATTTTAACTTTTTTTTTCTTTCTCGTGATCTCGTTTTCTAAAAGATGATGGACACACTAATGTGATCGTTGTCCAATGTTTTTACTAAACATTTTATGCAGTAATCTTAATATAAACACCGGTGTCAGAAAGAAAAAAACACGTAAAATAACAAGGATCTTTTCATATTAACGATAAATCATACCGTGAACAATAAAATATCCCATACAAAAAAAACTAAATGTTTCTGGCAAACTTGTGGTTAATTAGGTGGAATTTGCTAGAATATGTTTCCACAAGTTTGCCATCGTCATCCATCGGTGGCAAACTTGCGGCGATGTTTTCGCAACAAAGACAAATTACCACTACACTGGAAAAAATCAGTGTCAGAAAATAAGAAAAAGAAAAAGATAATAAGAAAAAAGGTTCCAGAATCAAGCAAAACTATCTGCCAATATAGTGAGAAAATTTATCTTGTTAAGATCTCCTAAAACAAGAAAAAAACTTTCAGTTTTTCCATGTTTTTAGCTTTAATATTCTTAAAATAAGCAAAGTCGTCATGAATTTCTTAACTGGTAGTGGAGCATGAGAACCTGTCCGTTCTCTTAAATAAATTTCTTATTTCATTTTAAGAAGTTCTTATAATCAATACATTTTTCTTAATAAGATAATTGTAGCCAGTGTTTCTTAAAATTAGATTATTTATCTTACACATACAAGTCTAGTCAAGTCAGTTATTCTTACAATAAAAAAAAAAAAAACAAGATCTATTTTTTCTTTTTAAGATTTTCTGGCTTGTTAAGATTTCATTTTTTGCAGTGGAGTGATTTGGCACAACAGTTAGTCAGTAGTGACACTTTGGTGACAAATTAACCTGGTGCATTCGTTTTCCACAAAGTTTGCTAGAAGTTTCCCACAGCGCTAATTTGAATGTGAAAATATGACCTTGTTGCAAATTTGCGGAAACGTTGCCAACAGTAACAGTTCGCCCGAAGGCAATATTTTTTTTGAAAGGGATCACATTTTTTGCAGTCTTGCTGTTTTTGCAGTTACACGTGAAACAAAGTTGCAAATGTCACTGGTTAATTGCATCATTAATCCAGACAAATTGCAGTCCCTCCAGGATTCCTCTGGCCTTTTTTGAGGGCGTTGCGGCCTAAAATGCCTGATTTTGCAGCAGCTTTACAAAAAAACAATTGGGATGAAAGTTGCGGTGTTTTGGGCGTTTTGTAGCAATAAAATTGCGGGATTGAGTCAGAGTTGAGGAAAATTTTGCAATTTTGTTCCCCTTTATATTGATTCATTAACAATTATTTAAAATGAGGAACTATTATTTTTATTAACCATTAATCTTTTTTTTTTGAAGGTTAATGTGAGGCGTTTTTTATCGCACGTTTTCTTGTGTCTTCTAGAGATAATGAAAATGAAAATTTTAAAACAAAATGAAAATTGTTGTTCTTGATCACAAGTTATTTTCTGACAATTTCAACAAAATGAGATTGCATGTTATTTTTCTCATAATCTCAAGGTAACAAAAGTTATTTTCTCTCATTATTTATCTTATGATTTTGACAATAGTTTTCTTGAGATCGTGAGTTATTTTTATCGTGAGTGATTTTGACATAACGAATGTTTTCTCGATCACAATTTATTTAATTTTTAATTTCCTTGACGTTAAAGTTGGAAACTAACCTTCATCGGATACTGTTATGATAAATGTCCACTCCCCCAAGAACAAACTGCCGTTATACTGAACTGTGAGCATTTTTAACGTTTCCTGTGTCTTCTAAACGTAACGAGGAAGTGAGTTCGCTGACGTACTGTATAGCTAAACGTTTTGCGGGAAGCGACGATTGGTCAAAAATTGCTGAAAAGTTGCAGTAATTGGTCAAAATTGCACGGTAGTAATCAATTTGCAGGGACTGGCTAAATTTGCGTTAATAGTTGAGATCGCAAATCGCAAATCCTGGAGGATCTGAAATTGTAAGAGTTTTGGAGTTTGCAAACAAGTTTGTTTATTTCTGAATGCAGCAGGGCATATTTTGAAGACATTTGCAGGCACAGAGTTGCCTGTGTTAGTAAGTTAGTTTGTTAAATGTAACTTATTTAAGCAAATAATCTGCACATACATTTACACTTACGAATTACGAATTACACTTTCCGAATTACAGTGAGAGTTCCCTGGATCAATTTGGGGTTAAGGTTCTTGCTCAAGAACGTTGGTACTGAACGATGGTAGTGCTGGAGGTAGGATTCGAATCCACACCCGTCTTGGTCAAGAGACGAGTATCCTAACCACTAGACCACCATCACTACTTGATTGCAGGTTTTATTTTCCAAGTCACCTTGTAAACACAAGCAGGATTGTCCTCCTCGAACTCGGAACTTTCTGAAGGTTGCTGCGTTACCGCTGATGCAATGCACGAGACGACGTCTAATTTCTTGTATTTATGTCGGAGTGCAACTTTAAGCTGTCCTGCCAAACCGGGCTGGCATCAAACCAGCTGCAAGGCCTGCAAAACTAATCTCTAAATGGTCACATCAAAAAAATTTAACAGAGCAGATCGAGTTGGTGACAGCGCAAATTAGCAGGTTTTTTCCCCCGCAGCGATAACATCGCGTTAGCTTCAACAGTTTCTAAAATCGCCTCTAATATTACCTATGTCATTCGGGCCATTTTCCCCCTTAAAGCCACTCGAGGTTAAGTGCCTTCCCGTGAGGCGTAATGGCACTCGCTGGACGTTATCGTGCCGAACCTTATTCGCCCCCGCGAGCGCCAATGTCATCGCCCGGTTCACCAGAGGCCAGACGAGCACCACTCCCAAAAATTTCCCCGCATTTCCTTGTGACGGCTCATCGCTAACCCCAACACCATTACTACTCTGCTAGAAATGTTGTATAAGTCCCAAATCGCACAATTAGTTAAAATTTAAAAATAAATAGTGAACAGTTACAATTTATTGTGTCTAATCACATCCACATTGAGGATTCTTGTGATTTCAGGAAAATTACTTTCGTCATGTTGATAAAATAAGAAAAATAGCCTTTGATCTACAGAAAACGAAAGTTGTTTTCTCGAAAATGACAAGATAAGAGAAAAATAACAAGCAATCTCGAGATAACAAGAAGAAAAATAATGTTGATGCATGTCCTCTATCGAGTTCTGTATAAATAAATAACACACAAACACACTCTTACTCACAGACACACACATACACACACTATAACACACCTGCCAAATGTTTGCTGCATATTTAGGTCACAATACAAGACGGGCTGAAAATAGCGACGTTATGAAAAATTCATGTAACACCAACATCGGACGCTCACACGTAACACGTTAATCAGCGATTCCATCACGCCTGATCTGCGTATCCGACAGCAGCGGTCTCCTAGTCACCTCTCGTGTACGGGTCACTTTCATCTCCATTTCCAGAATTTCGTCAAGACGTCTAGTTCATGTTATTTTATTGTTATTTTAACACAAATGTCCATAACCTACTTCCATAAACATGAGGAGATGTGTGTTTTAGCTTGTTGGGGGGTGTGAGGTGAGGAAGCTGAGCTTCAGACGCCACGTCTGGGGTGCGTTCCCATTCGTCAGGCGTACACATTTTGCTTTTTAACAGTAATCGTTACCGTGCAAGGGAAAAGCCCCAGTTTGTGTCTTGTGTCTTGTGTGTGTGTGTGTGTGTGAGAGAGAGAGAGCCAGAACTGTGAGCATTTTCTCTCTTTTTTTTTTTTTTTTTAAACGTGCCTGGTGATAAGCCTCAAGCGTGTCAAATCTCGCCCTGTGACATCAGAACGTTCCGGCGTTCTAGTGAACTTTGGAAACACCGCGTTCCACTTAAGCCTCAAATTTACTCCAGTTCAGGTGCTTGAGCACGTAGAGGTATAGGCGTGTGTGTTGTGGTGTGATTGAGTGTGTATGTGTTATATCCAGACTTCATTATATAGCGTGACTACAAAAGCAGTCACAGGGTCTCAGTGAAATTGTATAAATGACTGATTTTGAGGGAATGTGAAAATCCTCTTTTATTATTCACTGACGGGAGTGTCAAATGGATGTAAGGGATTTTTTTAAATTCTTCTTTTCTTGCTTCTTTGTAAAATTGATATTTTGATGCCTGGGGAAAAAATGTCGGATGATGTGACGGACAAACCTAAACCTTAAACCAAAAGTGTTCATAAGTGAAATAAGATAAAAATATAATATTTACTCCAAGCCTCATATATATATATATATATATAT
>JAVGVS010000950.1:0-53342 GCA_032718565.1 Distichodus sexfasciatus
ACACCTCTATTCTACATCCTGTTCAACTCTACAACCCATCCTTCATCCTGTTCAACTCTACACCTATTCTACATCCTGTTTAACTCTACACACCTCAATTCTACAACTCTAGTTTAACTCTACAGGACCTGTCACATTTGAGTTTATCTCTACTTACACTGAACCTACATCTTTTTACACCTCTGATGTACATTTCTATCAAACTCTATTTGAAGTGTTCTAGTTTAACTCTACACAGCTCTACTACATCATGCTAATAATTTTGCTCTGTAAGACACAGATAATTTTTCATTTTGAGCTGTGTCAGGCGTTCTCGGCCTCCGTAGATACAGGCAGGCTCAAGGTGAGCTGGAGAGGGCAGACGGAGCGTCATCAATAGTTAACGATGGAGGACCTGGCTGAAAGAGAGAGAGAGGCAGAAGAGGAAGAGAGGGATGAAGTGATGCATTCCTCCTCCCTGCCCCAGGCCTCCGGGCCACCACAGATGCCAGAGAGATTGTATTCATTTATTCTCATTAATTCGTCGAGGCCGCTCACCTGCGGGGGGAAACCGGGGCCCCGCCGAGATTCCGGGACCGCGGATTTCAGAGCGTCACCGCGGCGACGGCGTTTATTGCGGCCGCCGAGAGGGAATTTGTTGTTTTGTTAGAGAACGCGATTTGATTCCTCACAGACGCCTTTCATCTGCGCATGGATATATTTATCTCGCTCTCTCTCTCGCTCCACACTGTTTACTGTAAGTCATCACTGCTGAGAGAGAGATGGAAACACAGCAACGCCTTTAAAACCAACACCATCTCTACACACTGCTGATCCCTCACAGAGGTACCGGAGCTAAGTACCATTAGTACCAAAGCTGTTCCGGGTTCTTCGTCTGTTAGGGAGGAGGAAAATCCATGAGTCAAACCTGCGTACTTTCACTGCTACTGTTCTAAGTGGAAACCTACCAAGTACTGGAACCTTTTCCACCAGAACTGAACAGTGAAGTACCCTAACGCACACGGAGAGATGGAAGAGGGAGAGAGGAAGAGAGAGAGTCACAGAGAAAGTTAAAGAGAGAGAGACAGATGAATAGAGAGAGATGGGGGGAAGGAGAGAGGAAGGGAGGAAAAAAGGATGGATGGAGTGAAGAGGGAAAGAGGGATGAAAAGAGAGAGGGGGAAAAGGGGAAGGAAGAGGGGAAGGGAGAGAGGGAATGAGCCGGAGAGAGAGAAAAAAGGATGGATGGAGGGAAAGAGAGAGAGGGAAGGAAAGAAGGAGAGAGACAGGAGACATCCCTCTCTCCATCCCTCTCTCCATCTCTCTCTTGCTCTCTGCCTCACGCACATCTTTCTTTCTGTTGCCATTTTCTTAATGGATCTCCAGTAGCTCTGGCAACCTGCTGAGTGACGGAACACACTCACACTCACACTCACACACTCACACACACACACACTCACACACTCACACACACACACACACTCACACACACACACTGTTAGGCCATTTCACACCTGAAAGAGAAAGAGAGAGAGAGAGATGGAGAGAGGAGGTCATTTTTCCATTTCACTTCACACACACACACGCACACACACTTTAGGGAGCAAAGAGAAAGAGAGTGATTTTCCCACTTTGCTCACAATTGCCCTCATTGCGGAGAGACGGAGAGAAAATTCACTCTTCTCACATAATAACACACACGCACACACACACCCTGGGGAAAAGGTGCCACGCCGTTCCTCATAGTCCTGCTGTATTACCATTAATATTTTTAATATCACAGCGTGTGTGTGAGTGTGTGTGAGTGTGTGTGAGTGTGTGTGTGTGTTTCCCGCCTCGTCATCTTCCACTCCCCGCTAATTTCATTTCCATAACCTCCATATGTATGCTTCATAACGAGGAGGATGATGACGAGGGTTTATCTGATGTGTTTATGCGTAAATATCTGATGAATAATTGATGAGCCGCTCCTCCTCGTTAGCGGTGCAGTGGATTAATCAGACTCTTAATGGATCAGATCCCTCTAACCTCGCTAATCCTGCTGCTGCTGCTGCTGCTGACACCGAGTCACGGAGTAACGTTCCGCAACAACCACCGGGAATTTCATAAAGAAGCCGAAGATGTGGAAATCTGCAACAACTAGCCGAGAAAATGGGAGTCTTTATAGTCTCTCTCTCTCTCCCTCCCTCCATCCATCCAGCCCTCTTTCTCCCTCTGTCTCTCTATCATTCTCTCTTTCTCTCTTTCCATTTCTCTCTCTCTCTCTCTCTCTCTCTCTCTCCCTCCCTTCCTCTCTCTTTCCCTCTATCCTTCTCTCCCTCCCTCCCTCCCTCCCTCCATCCCTCTTTCTCCCTCTGTCTCTCTATCATTCTCTCTTTCTCTCTTCCCATTTCTCTCTCCCTCCATCCTCCCTCCCTCTCTCTTGTCCTTCTCTCCTTCCCACTCTCCGTCCCTCCCCTTTTTCTCTCATTCCATTTTTGCCCTTCCTCCTCCATACATTTCTCTTTCTCCCTCCTTCATTCTTCCCTTCCTTGGCTCCAAGCCTAGTCTAACCTCATCTTAAACCTGACTCTACTCTCATCCCATACTCTATAATAAGAATAATAATAATGATAATAATAATAACACATTTTATTTGTAGGAGCATTTCTAGCACTCAAGGACACTGTACAATAAAACAAAGTGCAACAGACAATAGAACCATAAAATACACAAAATTAAGAAAAAGATTAACTGTAAACAGTGCAAGTAACCGAAGAGAGGAAGCAAGCCTGACCAGATGGGTTTTGAGTGCGGATTTAGAGAGTGAGTGAATGAATGTTTCTGAGCTCGGGTGGTAGCGAGTTCCAGAGCCGGGCAGCAGAGCGGCTGAAAGCTCTGCTCCCCATAGCGATAAGACGGGCAGAGGGGACAGTCAAATGTGTAGAAGAAGATGATCTGAGGGTACGGGAGGGAGTGGCAACGTGAAGGAGGTCAGACAGATATGGAGGGGCAAGGTTGTGAGTGGCCTTGAAGGTTAACAGAATCATTTAGAGTTCAGTGCGAAACGTAACCAGCGGAGCTGCTAATCTAATCTAATCTAATCTCAAACCTAAACCTCGTCTGATCTAATCTCCTGACCCTGACTAGAGTCTAATCCCAACTTTACTGAAATTTAAACCTGTTGCTTCTGATTCTCTGGAGAACAAACCAAAACCGATAAGTGCAGGACTTTAGAAAAACTCTCTCTCTCTCTCTCTCTCCCTCCCTCTGTTAGCCTTTAGCTGTCGGCTCTGCTCTGATATGTGCTCTAATAACTCTAGTTTGTTTGCCCTTCACCATAATGGTGTCCATAAATCATAACCCGGCTCCCTTAAGGAGAGTCCCGGCAGCAAATTACTCTCCTCCCTCTCTCTCTCTCTCTCTCTCTTTCTTCTCTCCCTTCCTCTCTTTCTTCTTCCTCTCTTTCCTTTTGGCCCATTTCATTGATTTTGCTGTGGACTCTGCTTTAAGCGGAACGGGTTCCGTAGCGGGGTGTGTGTGTGTGTGTGGGCAGGCATCTTACCAGCTAAATCCCATCGCTGACTCAGCCGTGTGATGCTGGTGCCCAACGTTCCCAAACCCCATATCCAAACTCCCAAAAGGAAGGTGTAGACACTCTCCTCACCAGCAGGGGCCGCTCTCTCTCACCATCCATCCATCCATCTCTTTATCCACCCATGTAGCATCCATCCTTCTGTCATTTCAGCTATTTATTTATCCATCCACCCACCCGTCCATCCATCCCTGTGTGTGTGTGTGTGTGTGTTAGTGATCATGTAAAGTGCTGTGTTGTGACGTCTCTCTCTCTCTCTGCTTGTGTTGTGCATCAGAGTGAAACATGCGGGAGATTAGAGGACTAGGCTGATTGAAAGGGAAGTGTGTGTGTGTGTGCGGGGCAGGTCAGGATGCATTGTGTTAGTCTGCTGTTTAATTATTCATCCCATCATCTCTTTGTTCTTTTATGCCTCAGCTGCCTTCCAGCCTCTTCCATGCTCCTGTGTGAGTGTGTGTGTGTGTGTGTGTGCGCTGCAGGTGTCAGTACAAATGCATTTTCAACTCAGTTCATTCTAACACTTTGTAGGCTAAATATCACATACTGGCAGTAAAATCACACACACACACACTCACAGCGGCCACTCAAGACGTGTGTGTGTGTGTGTGTGAGATCCGGCGGCTCGTGTCACTGTTGTTATGTGTGGTACTGGACAGCATGTGCCAACGTTAATAAACACTTTTGCGGTCTATTTTTACACCGCTCGGTCTGATCATGCTGCGACTTGAAGGTGTGTGTGTGTGTGTGTGTGCTTGTGTGTGTGTGTGTGTGTGTGTGTGAGTTCTCAGTATCAAAGCTGTAAAAGTTCACACATTTTATTTGACAATTGCCAAGATGAATTTAGTGTCGACTGCATTAAACCCAAAAATCGGCTTTTATACGGCGTGAGACGAGAGACAGTGTGTGTGCGCGTTTGGTAAACCCAGCTGAGAGTTGGAGTTGGACGATTAATCGGGACACTATGGTCCAGTATGAGCCAATAGCAGACGAATCAGGGTTGGACGAGAAAGTGAGTAATCATAATTACATGCTAATATCTTTCATCACATGAGTGAAGTCTTATGGGCTTGAGCGATTATCGGCTCCGGGATCTTTATGCTTTATAATTAACTGCAGCTTTTTTAATGATACACTGCCCTCCAAAAGTCTGGAAACGCCCCTGGCTAAGTGGAGCTTTGGACAGTGTTGCCATGAATCCTTTTTCATTTGTGATAATGTTGCACTGCTAAGAGACAACACAAACTAACATATTTTATTACATAAACAGTTTATACATATAAAATACTTCAATTTTGGATTCATCAAAATATCCACCATTAGCAGCTATTACAGCTCTGCATCATCTGGACATCCGAGCGGTCAGTTTATTCAAACATTGACTTGATGTGTGACCCTCCACGGCAAAACCAGCCGCTTGTCGCAACGGAGGTTTCCGAGAAAAACAAGCGTTTATGTTGCGTGGGGTAAAATGTTGGATTTGTTGTATTTAGTGTTTTGAAACAGTGGAAGGTCTATACTGTACTGTTGTGAATAAATTTGGCTGAAAAACTTACCCTTTCCATCCTAAAAACGTGACTTTCTTGAGGTGAGGAATTCAATTCCAGCAGAATGTTAAAAGTTTGTGTTTTGACCGCTCTACTTCAATATTTACGGTAAATCCACTGGTTGACTAGCGTGAAGATATTTCTCCGGAATCCATCTTCGTCTCCTTGTATGTATGAATGAACACGCAGATGGATGAATGAATGGATGGATGGATGGATAAATGGATAGATATATAATCTCCACAGCAGACGCTTTGTTGATATCTCATCATCGTTTAAATATTTTGTAACATATTGATCTAAAGCTACATCAGAGGTGGGGAATTTTGATACTTTCATCTCTCAGTTTATTTTAAATAATTGCTTCTCAGGTGTTATCAGCCGCGTCTGATTTATTAGTGATGATCAGATATCGTACGATAATATCGACGCAGCGATGTATGGGACGAGTCGTAGCGGTGGGTTTGCGGTTAAGCCGAGTGTACAGTAAAGTCCAGGCGTGTGTAGCTGTCCGTGGTGCTGAACAGTCTGGTTCGCCTGCAGGGCCTCTCCACCGGGAACACACACACACACACACACACACACGGCAGACAGCTTGTCTTTTAACAGCTCAGTTAGCGTGGTGTCACTGCGGGACTCGCCGCTTCAGCATCCGCTTGCTTTTGTTTTCCAGTTTGACACGGCAACCGAGCGTTATTGTTGTCACGCGGTGTGTTAGACGCCAGACGAAGAGGCAGACGTGCAGATGGAGCCCTGCTTTTCTAGATTTTTTAACACTTGCAGCTTTCCAGCTTTGCCCGAAACACAGCAACTTACATTGCATTAGGTTTTCATCGCTGAAAGAGCGTTCACTGCTGCCAAACACAGTGCGATTCCCTCGCTTTCCCTCCGACCAATCTGCGGGGGAGAGGGGCGCTGGTTCAAGTCCCGGATCGGTAAAAGGTACTACTGAGGTACTCATAAGAGAGGTAGCGTCCACTGTTCCTTCACGGCTGGGTCAAATGCAGAGGTGACATTTCGTTGAAAAATGTGGTACCGGTTCCAAATTGGGAACTGGCTCCAGGACCAGTAGAGTTAGCAACAGTACTCGTTTGGGACCATTTGGCATGGTCGGATTCTGAGTTTGACCCATCCCTGACGGAGCAGTGGACGGCAGTTGGGGACAGAGCCAACTCCCTAACTGTTACACTACCGACTGCCTCAGACTGAAGTTGGCTGGACGAGGTTTGATGCAGTCGATTCCTGCGTCGTCCCGTCGCGGCGTTCCGGTCTCGGAGGGAACCGACTGGAGGGGTTTCGAGGACTGACACCACTGCTGATTTTTGTCGTAATCTCCCTCCGATGACGTATTAATTAATCACTGCAGTGGAGAACCCTAACGAGCTGTCACACTCCTCCTTCTCATCCTCCTCGTCACGGTGGCAGGAAATCCATCGCCTTTCTCAGCCGCTTATCGTCTCCATTTCCACCTCTAATCCCAACGCTGGCCGTCTTTCTGTTACAGAATGAGGAGGAAGAGGAGGAGGGGACGCCGGCTGCTCGGGTCAGCAGGGAGGAGGAAGTATCGACCGTCCAGTCTCAGATGAAGACCTGATTATGAGAGGTGACCTTTACTGTTACTGCTCTCCTCCTCCTCTCAGGCCCCCACCTTCATCCATCCATCTATCCATCTATTCATCCATACATCCATAAATACAGCACATCTTTATATCCATCTATCCATAAACCTATTCATCCATCCATCCATCCATCTAGGCCTTCATCATCTTTGTATCCACCCATTTCTCCATCTACATCATCTATTCATTGATACATGCATCTATCCATACTTTCATCCATCCATCTGTCTCTCCACCCATTCCTCTGTCCATTCATCCGTCCAGCAGTAAAGATGAGTTGCATGCTGCATGGACACGCTACGCAGTGACGACACTCATGTTACGGCCTCTCGTTTTTATATCATTTATTCACTTTTATTTGCAGTTAGCTCATATCAGACGATAACATCGGTGCTCTGATGGCTTTACCAGACCTTTAACACACAGTCGAGGGGGAATCTCTCTGCTGTGTTTGTGCTCGCGTCTTTATCCGAGACTTCCAGCCTTGACTGGTTCCTCGGGAGAGCGCGTAGAGCAAACGGCGGCGGAATTCCGTCTGAATTAATGGAGCTCCGGCGGTAATAGAGCGATCGTGTTTCCCGCTCCGCAAGTGAGCCTCTCCCTCTCTTCCGACGCGACGGCGAGAGCGCAGAGACTCTTTAAGGTTTTAATCACCGACCGACCGACCGACCGACCGACTGAAGAGGGAGTGTGTAATCGCTCTCCCAGTGCTGCTTGACTCTCTTTGACGGCCACACACACACATAGAGCCTGAGGGAGGTTAGGTGCAAGGTGTTTAAGCAGCATCCGCACAAGAAGAGCACCAGTTGCCTCCACCGCAGCAGCAGCAGTAGCAGCAGTAGCGCAGCCGGGTTGATGTTGTTCTCGTTTTATCAGCAGGCCTGGGAACACGCTCTCCCAGACGCCGTGTTAATTATTTAGAGCAAGCGCTCAGAACAATAGCAGCCGAGAGAGAGAGAGAGAGAGAGAGAGAGAGAGAGACGGAAAAAACCAGAACGTTTTATCTCCCGCCTCTAAACAAGCCGCTATCATCACAGCATACATATTAAAACACCAAGCTTTTTCACCGACGCTTTCTCTGGCTTTTCCCCTGGCTTGCACTTCTCTAAACACTCACACTCTCGCGCTGGCTCTGTGCAATTTGTAAGAGCGGCACACGGGTCAGTCGGACGTTGAGAGCCGGGCGTTTGATTCGTGTTTATGACACACTCCAGCACACTCAGGTAATTAGGCGGCAAGGAATATTTTTTATTTATCATTGGAAGTAAACACGCGCACGCAGACGGAGAGACGGCGAAGAGAGTGAGGCCTTGCACTGTAATTGACTTGTTTGTGTGCAATGATTGGGAGACAGAATTGTTTAATTATAACTTTGTAGTCGTTTCCCCCGAGACGGACCCACTCTCAGCAGCACGGCGCGGGGAGAGATGCAGGTTAAATTAGTAATTAAAGACTGAGGGTGTGTGTGTGTGTGTGTGTGTGTGTGGGCGGTGGCATGGGTGTCACGTGGTGTGCGTGTGTGGCAGTTTCCTATAAAGCCGAGAATAACAACCCATTAGAAGAAAAATAAAAAATAAATGTTATTGAGTTTCTGTCAGCGTGGCATTACTGTTGGTAGAAGGTGGGCCATGCCAGTCTATAATGGCTTAGCGGTGGCAGTCTATAAAGATATACAACACCATGCCAGTCTGTTATGGCTTTACAGTGGCCAGTCTGTAATGGCTTTACGGTGGCAGTCTATAAAGATATACACCACCGTGCCAGTCTGTAATGGCTTTACGATGGCAGTCTATAAAGATATACACCACCGTGCCAGTCTGTAATGGCTTTACAGTGTCGGTCTATAAAGATATACACCACCATGTCAGTCTGTAATGGCTTTACAGTGTCAGTCTATAAAGATATACACCACCATGTCAGTCTGTAATGGCTTTACAGTGTCGGTCTATAAAGATATACACCACCGTGCCAGTCTGTAATGGCTTCACGGTGCCGGCCTATAAAGCTATACAACACCATGCCAGTCTGTAATGTCCTTAGCAAGTCACTCTTTATCAGTTGGACCAAGTTAGACTGCAATGATTCTACAACACCATGTCAGTCTGTAATGTTTTAACAAAGTGAGTCTATAATTGTGGAACCAAATCACACCGTAAGATGGTTTCAAAGCCATGTCAGTCTGTACTGGTGGGACATTGGCAGTCTGTAATAACAGCACAACGCTATGTCATTTTGTAGTGGCTTCATCCAGTCACTTTGTAATAACTATACAACGTTGTCAGTCTGTACGAAGTGAGTCACGTCACGTTGCTTGACGTCAATATGTAATGATAGTTCCATGGCAGTCTGTAATAGCGCTACAGTGTCATTTCTTTGCTGATGCTGTGCTGACTTTACCATGACAGTCTGTAATAGACGTACTGCCTCATATCAGTCTTTAATACCAATACCATGCCAGTGCGTAATGACTTCACCAAGTGGGACTGTACCATGCCAGTCTTTAACAGCTGTGTCATGTCAGTCTAATAACTTTATTGGTAATTATTTCCATGAACAACTTTAAAGGCTCAGTCTGCAGCATCTTCGGTCTGTAAACCGGTCTGCAGTGAATCGGCCATCCCGAGTAACATTAACCTCCCGATTCTGCATCTCCCGCGGTGACCGTCTCCAGGATGTGGTGCTCATTCCGGATAATTGAAAAGCTATGAGGCCGTTAGTCGCCACCTGCAGACAGTCCAGTCGTCCAGTCTCTCTTTCTCTCTGCTTTTCCCGAAGGCCAGCGCGTGTATGTCCAGTCGATGACTAAGCACGAGAGTGTGTATGTGTGTGTGTTGGCATGTATCCCGGTTGCACGTAGCAACGACCCCGGGGTCCCGCACGGTCTCTATTACGGTTCGCCTCCCACACGCGGGCCGTGACCACAGAGGTCGCGTGGGTATCGTGGCATTTCTGGAAGCTTCTGTCAGAATGGAGGGGTTAGTCACACACACACACACACACACACACACTCGTACCTCAGTGTAATTAATAGACTCCTGTATCCCTCTCTCTCTTTCTGTCTCTCTCTCCTTGTGATCTACTTTCACCTCCCTTTCTTTCCTGTTACTGTAGCGATAAGAGTGGTACCCTCCACATGACCTTCTAACCGCGCACACACACACACACACACACACACACACACACAGCGCTACAGGAGTGTGTTAAGGAGGAAAGCTTCTTTAAATAGAGTTGATGTTAGAGACTCTTCCTTTACCATCTCTCTCTCTCGTTCCTTTCTTCCTCTCTCTCTGTCCCTCACTCTCACTTCATCTCTTCCTCTTTTTCTAGGTCTCCTTCTGCTCATCTCTCTCTTCCTCTTTCTCTCTTTTCAGTTTTTCTTCAGATCTCTCATCTTTCCTGCTTTCTGCCTCTCTCTTTCTCCCTCCTCCTCTTTCTTTCTCTCCCATTTTTCTCTTTCACACTCTCTATCCTTCTTTCTCTCTCTTGTACCATCTGCTTCTTTATCTTTCTGTCCCTCATTCTTTATTTTGCTATCTATCTATCTATCTATCTATCTATCTATCTATCTATCTATCTGTCTATCTGTCTGTCTGTCTGTCTGTCTGTATGTGTTTGACTGTCTTTCTCTCTCTCTCCTTTTCTTCTTTCTGTTGTTTTCTCTCTCTCTCTCTCTCTCTCTCTCATCTCTTTCTCTCCTTCGTTCTCTCTAGCCATCTCTCTTTGTCTTTGTGCCTCTCTGTCTCCCTCATTAGCTTCACAGTATTGTATTTAAGCTTGTGTGTGTGTGTGTGTGTGTGTGATCGTGTGGCTTGTGTTTGGGATTCTTTACAAACAGATTAATTCTGAGACCAACACAGCACACACATCACAAACAGTGCATGACTTTTAGTGTGTGTGTGTGAGAGAGAGATACAGCGTGACTGTAACGTAATGTAGTGTGTGTGTGTGTGAGAGGTACAACACGACTGTAACATATTGTACTGTAGTGTGTGTGTGTGTGTGTGTGAGAGGTACAGCATGACAGTAACATACTGTAGTGTGTGTGTGTGTGTGTGTGATACAGCGTGACTATAATGTACTGTAGTGTGTGTGTGTGTGTGTGTGATACAGCGTGACTATAATGTACTGTAGTGTGTGTGTGTGTGTGTGTGTGATACAGCGTGCAGTGTGTGAGGGTGTGTAAGTGTGTGTAGTTTGTTGCAGCAGAATAAAGCTTGGTTTTAAGGGAAGTGAGCAGCGTTATCTCTCTCCACAAACACGTAATTAAAGCTAGTTGTCTCCGACATCAACGCCTTCCAGCAGCTTCCTCCTCCTCCTCCTCCTCCTCCTCCCGCTCGTCTCTCCGCAGCAGGGATTAACGCCGCTCGCTCCTCCTCACGTTGGGGATTATTAAAGGGCCTCAACATGATAATCATGTGGCCAACACTGGATTAAACGCTAACGAGGGGAAAAATAAAAAACACACAGACACATGCGGGTTGTACAGAGTTGAGGTGTTTACACCTGGGCCTCCCGGGATTCCGCGTCTTAATCTCGCTGCGTTTAACGCTGCTAATCAGGGATTAACAAATAAAACTTCATTCATCACCGTTCGTTCCGAGCTGAATGGTTGTCTTAACGCTGTGCTGAAGTTTTCAGAGGATTCTCCTTTCATTAACCGAAGCAACTTGGATGTTTGGAGCGTTACAGAAGTCTTTCAGGAAATCAAACTCTACGATCCGAGAGGGAAATGTAAATTTCCACCTAGTCCTGCAGAGTTTGTGTTTTTGTGTTCTTGTGGAGTCGTGGCTCTCCGCCAGCCTGAGTTGGAGTCGGAGTCGGAGCCGGTGTCCGGCCGGAGGCTTTTCCCATTTATTGCACTGATGGAATGGAGCGGCGGGGGAGGTGCAGAGGAGACGCGTCTGATTTCTCATAAACGGCCTACAGATGTAGGGATGTGGGAGTCGTTTCTCTGGACGTGGGCTTTTTATTGATTGAACGCAGACGCTTCTGTTTGCTGCCCCGGGGGACGAGGCTTCTGCAGCGCTCACGCTTGGGGTTTGCCATGCAACAACGTTCCACCGGACGTCAATATTTCGCGGAACGTTAACAAAATCAACTTTGTGTTTACAGCAAACACCAGCAGGAGTGGACACACATCCACCCGCAGGAGGCTCTGCTGTCCACTTGGTACCGCTTGGTTCCCTTGGGTGGTCGAGTGTGCCAACTGTACCAATCTGGAACTAAAATGTGGATCCGTAATCATAATCAAGCCACTGATTGGTCAGACTGAAGAGCCACATTAGGGGTGTTGGTTGGAGTACTCCTTTAAGACCCCATTATGATCTTTAGTGGCGTGGTTCAGGTGGCCCTTAATGACCCTTAGCTCAGCTTATATGACCCTTGGCTCAGGTAGCCCTAAAGACCCTCTTCTTGGGTCAAATGACCCTAATGAACCACACCTTAATTCACACCCTGGCTCAGGTGACCCTGATGACCCACACCTTGGCTCAAGTGAGCCTAACAACCCACTCATTGACTCATGTGACCCTAACCAGTCACACCTTGGTCCACACCCTGGCTCAGGTGACCACTGTGTCCTAACCATGTGACCCTAAAAACCCACTCTTTGACTCATGTGAAACTGGCCACCCACACCTTGGTTCCTGTAACCCTACCAAACCACACCTTGGACCCTGTGTCTCTGCTGACCCACACCTCAGTCCCTATGACCCGAACAACCCACACCTTGTTCCCTGTGACCTTAATGGCCCACACCTTGTCTCATGTGAGCCACATCCACTCACATCTTGGCCCATGTGACCCTGGTGACCATGTTATCCCAGGTGAACCAAGCAACCCACACCTTGCTCCCTGTGACCCTAATGACTCACACTTTGGTTGCTGTGACCTTAACGACCCGTTAACGGCAGGGTGGCTCAACAACTCTCAGGATCGCTTCTAAGGTGACAGTCCCAAACAGCTGGGCTTCCTCATCCACTTTTGGAAGTGAGGAATTCTTTCAGATGAGGGGCAAAATGCCTTCAGGAGCCCAAAAGACGTTTAGTTTCCTTCCACTTAAGCTTTTGAGGCAACACAGCTCAGTGTCTGCTCCATAGGGAGCTCTTAAGCATCTCCACTTAACCTGTTGTCTCTTAAAGCGGAACTCCAGACGTAAACGAGGCTATACGGCGGAGAGACAAAGACGTGAATGCACAGAGGAGGGAGACAAGACAAGAAATTTACAGCAGAATGACTGAAGGTCGTTAGCGAGAGGAAGTGAGACTGTGTAGATGGTTCTGCTTTGTTTTACACACACACACATTTACATCCACTTACCCTTGACAAATGCACTAAAAAGGGACAGGCAAAGAAAGGCAGAACGGCTGGAGTGACGCATCAGAACCGACGCATACACTCGCGGCAAGCAGCTGCAGAATGAATCGTATCAGCAACGCAGTTAGCGCTTTGCTTAAGCGCACACTCTTCCACCCTGTGTGTTCACTACAGCTTTACACATCGTCTTTTGAGGATATGACAGAGAGACATGAGCGTGGTGTGAACGGGCTTCTGATTGTGTTTGGGTACCTGTTCTCTCGTCTGCTTTTTATCGTTTGAAACATGACAGACTTTGTAGTTTAGTGCTAAGTAGTAGTCTAAAGACTGCATTGCACCTTAAACTAAAGCTGATTTACGAATAAAACCTTAAATCAGCCATCTCTCATCTCGTCCAAATAAAGTTCTAACTCTAGCTAGCTAATGTTCTAGGCAGCTACGTGCCACGCTCATAATTATTAGGTCTTATTACAATGACATTCATAACATTTCGTAAAGTTTCATTGTTTTTGCCAGTGCGCTCGCCACCATGACCTTCCTAACGAGGTTTCATTGGCGTGTGGGAAGATGAATTGGGTTGAAAAAGAGAAATGTGGCCACGTCAAGGCTAAACAAACGCTGCCGTCTCTGTCTGTTCGAGTTCTATTAAGAGCTGCGGTATTCATAGAACTTATTGACTCATCAAATCAATGTTACAGAAGAGGACAGCTCGCTGAAAACACTGTCCTACATTCGGCTGTCGCTTCATCGCCACTGCAGCAAACCCTCAGGAACTTTCATACGGAACCTGCTGCAAATGCTGAATGTGGTGTGTAGTCTTGCCCTTTAGGGTGAGTTTGGGAAATTTTTGGTGATTGAGTCTGATCTCATGTTCATAGATGAGTACTTGTGGAGTCCTCCAACCCAGGAACGTTTGGTCTTTGCATCACTTGGTTTGTAGACAATATTTCTTGGTTCATAGATCAGATCTCCAGCCTTCAATCTCTTGATTCGTAGAGGAGTACTTCAAGCCTACTTCATCCAAGTACCTTTTGGTTCTGGGCCAAGTCCTTCAACCCACAAGCTCTTGGACCATAGACCATTAATTCAACACAATCTTGTGGTTGAGAACTTCCGTACTGTACCATTAGTCCAGCACCATCCACGAGGATTCTGGTGATAGTAGTATGTTGGCTTGTTCTGTTCTTCCTCCTCCAGCACTTTTCCACCTCCTCCTTTCAGCCTAAAAGGTCCGATTCCCTCCCGAAATCCGACTCGAGGGTTCCGGCATGTCGAGCGCGTCCAGGCGTGAAGCTCCGCCGCCGCCGTATCCGCATGTTAATGCCGCTCGGGTCGAGGAGAGCAGGGAAAAGGGCAGGAAGGGGGAGAAAGACGGGAGGAAGCAGACGCATCTCATAAATGGCGGAGACAGCCGGAGGGAGGGAGGGATGACATGAAACAATGGAGATAGAGAGCGAGCGAGGGAGAGGGGGAAGGTTTTCTTGTAGAACGGCTGCCACGGGGTGAGCGCTTTAAATCTTAACCATAACCTTTATGTCTGACCTGCAATAACTGCCTTCAGTTTTCAGGTGACGGGGCGAAGAGAGAGAGCGAGGGAACGACGGGAAGAGAGAGGAAGGGAGGGAGGGATGGAGGGAGAGGTGAAAGAACTGGGACGAGAGGATGAATGAGAGCATCGCGAACACACACCCACCCACCCACACGCTCACACTTTCCTTGCTACCAAACCCATTATTGTGTTAATGTGTAGCATCAACAGCTCGCTCTCTCTCTTCTTTTCTTCTCTCAAGCTAGTCCAGGGATCCCTGCTTTCTTTCAGGGCCTCTGCTGCTGCGTAATTACTCATCATGTTGATATTTTGAAAAATTCTATACATTTCTATGCATAAAAGTGAGAAAGCTATGTTTAAATGAAGAGCAGTGTTGTCTTTTAAAGAATGATCCCTTCTTATTTGGATCACAACTCTGTTCCAGTCCCGGTTGATACCTAAACCAGGTATCAGTATCGGTACCGGTACCAGTACCAGTACCGAAACAACATGGTCGATGTATTGTTGCATTCTGTTAACATAAGTTTGATTCTAATTTAGATGACAAATTAGATTCTAAATTCAAATGTACTTACAATGCCTCAGTTTCTAAAATGTATAATTATACGGTCTCAATTTGCATTCATCACAATTCTAAATTGGGACATTGGAATTGAATTTAGAATTTTGTCCCCACTACGTCTGAGTCTTAATTCTAAATCAAATTTTAATGTCTCAATTAACAGTCGTCAAAATTCTAAATTGGATTTACCATTATGTCATGACTGTCTAAATTCTAAATCTGACTCTGATTTCTGAATTACATTCCACTGTCTTAACTTACAGTTGTCACAATTCTAAAATAAGGGATTGAATGTAGAATTACGTGACATCCTAAATTTGATTCTAATTTGTAAATTACATTTCAATGTCTCAGTTTACATTCGTTGCAATACTACATTGGGACATAGGAGTTGAATTTATAATTGTGTCATGACTACATCTAAATGTACATTTTTATTCTAAATTCTAAATCAAATTTCAATGTCTCAATTTACAGTCGTCACAATTCTATACTGACACTTTGAAATTGAATTTCTAAGTATGTGGCAGCTTCTAGAATTTATAATTACATCATTTCAATTTACATTCATCACAATTCTAACTTGGGGCTTTGCGATTGAATTTAGAATTATGTCACGGCTACATGTAAATTCTAAATGTGATTCTAAATTCTAAATAAAATTTCAGTGTAAATTCACTTCCAATGCATCACTCTAAAATCGTGACATTGGAATTGAATTTAGAATTACGTGGCATCTAAAATTTATAATTACATCTCAATTTACATTTGTCACAATTCCAAAATAAGGCAGTGGAATTGTATTTAGAATTGTGTGATGACTCCAAAATTCTAAATTTGACTCTAAATTCAAAATTAAATTCAATGTCTCAATTTACAGTCATCACAGTTCAAAATTAGGGCATTGGAATTGAATTTAGAATTACGACTCCTTAACTCGCTAATTGATTTTACGGTGGCATGATGACTCCCTTGTCAATTGTGGAATTAGATTTGAACTTCTAGCCTCAGCTGTGGTCCAGGAGCGTCACGTTTGGGCCGGAGCGTCCCGCAGGTTGTGGAAGCGTGAGGCGGGCAGCGGCAGCAGCGTGGGATCAGAGCCCAACCCGGAAACCTTCTAAAAGGAACCTTATCTCCACCAGCCAGAGCGCAAAGATAAATTAGCAGAGGACACACACACACACACTAACACACACACACTAACACACACACACACACACGATTCTTATCTCCCTCTCTAAATGCTCGGTCCGCAGCGCTGGGATTGTTCTCTTTACTCTGACTTTGTAAATCTTTATATGTCTCTTTCTGCTCCGTCTCTCTCCCTCTCTCTCTCTCTCTCTCTCTCTTTTATACTGTTACTCAGGGAAGTGTGTGTGTGTGTTTGTGTGTGTGTGTTTATTCTGGCCGTTAGATTAATTCTTCGATTTTTAGTTTTCAAAAATACGATTAAAATGTAAACATTTCCTCTTTCTCCCTCGCTCACTTGTTCCCTCCATCTCTCCCTCCCTCATTCCCTCCCCCTTCCAGCCTCGTTCCCTACCTCCCCCCTTTTGCTACTTGTTCCCATGCTCCCACTCTCCCTCCATCTCTCCCTCTCCTGTTCCCTTCATCTCTTCCTCACTTGGTCCCTCCATCTCTCCTTCTGTTGCTCCCTCCACAACTCTCCCTCCCCCTCTCGTTCCCTCTCACCCTCCCTTCTTCATTCCCTCCCTACCACCCTCCTTCCCTTGTTCTCTTACTCCTTCCTTCCCACATTTCCTCTTCTTTCACTCCACCCACCTCCCTCGTTCCCTCCCTCTCTCGCTCCCTCCATCTCCCCCTTCCCCCTCATTCCCTCCATCTCTTCTCAGCTCACTCAGACCATCATCAGTAACGATGAACGTAATAAACCACGATAGCCGATAGCTGGTATCAGACGATAATATCGACACAACATCGCTGCATCGTTCGAGCTCTAACCTGAGCAGGACATGAAGATGGGTGTGTACAGAAGCTGTGTTGTTGTTGCTACGTTTCTGTCTCGCCAGCATGGGTGTGTGTGTGTGTGTGTGTGTTAGTCACCGGTGTAAAGGTGTAATTGCAGGATGGTAATTAGTGTCTCCATAGCGACCTGGTAACAAGATAATTAATTACAACAAGCCACAGGAGAGGATATGTGAGGGGATTAGGGTGTGAGGTCAGGGGCACCGGTGTGTGTGTGTGTGTGTGTGTTCTGGTTCTACACTACTTTTGGGGACCGGGTTCAGCTTCTACAAACTGGGGACTGACCTGCCTTTGGGGACGAAGAAAGATAAAATAATCAGCTCAATGTCATCGTTTACCCAAAAGTTAGAATTCTAACACAGTCACCTACACACACACACACACACACACACACTCACACACACACCCCAGCGGAGTGACGCAGTGGCAGTGGGGACTGAGCGGAATCGATGAGGTAATTAAAGTGAGATTTTAATCTAATCTCTGCAGCGTTTAAGTTCAACGTTCAATAACACTTTTATCACCAGCGACCCGCTAGAAACAGCTTTTACAACGGCCAGACACTTGCCATCATCACACACACACACACACACACACACACCCCCAAACTAAGTTAGCAGCTGTCGTCCTTATCACCTGCTCTGGAGATAACCCAGGAAAGTGCAGAAAGTGCAATTAAGACCAATTTACATTTCTTTATAATTACACTTCTGTATACCATCTCTCCCTCCCTTTATCCCTACATCTCTCCCTTCCTCCCTTGTTCCCTTCATTACACCCTCCCTCCCTCCCTCCCTCTCGTCCGCCCTACAACCCACACTCGTTCCCTCCATCCTTTCTTCCCTTGTTCCCTCCCTCTCGCCCTCCTTGTTCCCTCTACCTCCCTTCCTTTTCCCTATGTTTCATCCATCTCTCCCTCCCTCGTTCCCTCCACCTGACCCTGCCTTGTTCCCTCCGTCCCCCGTCGTTCCCTCCATCTTTGTTTCCTCCATCTCTTCCTCCCTCGTTCCCTCCGTCTCTCTCTCTCTCTTTGTGTGTGTTCGAGTGAGCAGGTGTGTGAGGTAGTCGGAGTGAGAGGTGTGTTGAGCGATGCGAGCCGCCGCTTCTCCGCCTCCTTGTTTTAGGGTCACTTTGATTTATGAGTGTCGGAGCGCAGACACACGGCGGCAAAAACATACACACACTCGAGCGGCCCGTTAAAAAGCCCACACGCTCACACACGCACACACCGCCGCCGTGTGTATTTCGGTCTTGTCGTTTATTTTATTCTCACTTGTCCTCTCTCCCTCTTTTATCCTGCAGCAGGATTACGGGCAGCGTTCCCTCTCTCCTTAATGAGTGCTGCCTTCCGCTTGCTGTGCATTCGTTTTCTTGAAGGAGTGCAAGACCCCGGCAAACGGGAAGAAAGAGGGAGGAGGGGGGAGAGAGAGTGCAGATGAAAGAGAGAGAAAAGACGAAGAGAGTGAAAAGTAGAGATGAGAAAAGGAAGAGAGTACGGATGAGAAAGCAGGATTGTGGGCGGAGTTTCGCAGCACTAACGAGCGTTAACGAGCAGAGAGAGCCACGCCCCTTATCTCTGGAAACAGCCGGAACTTTATCAATCCGTTTTATTCTGATATTTTGTTTTCCAGTCCAGCGCGAGGTCCCAAATAAATGCGGTGCAGATTTTGATCTCCTCTCAGATCTGTGGTTAATGAGGTGGGCGGGGCCAGAGCTGGGCATTGTGGGTAATGGGACAGATTAAGCCAAGCCACATAACAAGGGAAAAACACCGACGGACGAATGAGAGAGAGGGAGGGAGAGAGAGAGAGAAAGAGAGAGAGGGGGAAGATTCATCCCCAAACAGGAGCGGCGGCGTCACAACTTTTACATAACGTGTGTTTACAGGTCCGTTAAACTCGTCTACATGCAAATGAGACGAATAAATTAACTTCACATACGAGAGGAAACGAGGGAGGAAGAGCAGCGGACGAGCGGAGAATGAGGAGAGAGAGGGTGTGAGGGACGAAGGGAAAAAGCTGAGAACGTAAAAGGAGGGGCCTGAGGGAAAGAGTTGAGAAGAAGGAGAGAGGTGGAGGGATGGGGGGATGAGCTGAGAACGAGGGAGGGAGAGCAGAAGAAGCTGTAAACAGAGGAAGGAGAGAGGTGGAAAGATGGAGGGATGAAGGAAGGAAAGAGAGAGGTTTAGAGAAGACGAGGGAAGAAGGAAAGAGAGAGAAGAGTGGAGGGGAGGAACTGAGAATGAAGGTGGGAGAAAAATGGAGGGATGAAGGAAGGAAGGAGAGGTGGAGGGATGGAGGAAGCTAAGAACAGAGGAGGGATCGGAGAAGGGAAGGAGGAAGAATAGGAAGAGGAGAGGAAGAAAAGAAGAGGAAAACATCTCACTGTTATGAGATGAGAGAGCGAGAAGAAGAATGCAGGCGTGGGCTTGTAGAGCGTAGGAGAGAGAGAGGGGAAAAGAACAAAATGCAAACACAGGGCTTTAGTGCAGGGTGTGTGTGTGTGCGTGTGTGTGTGTGTGTGTGTGAAGAAAGACAGAAGCAAATATCATCAGTACTTATTTGGAGTAAATTGGAGATCAGACAGGTCCGAGATTGAGTGATGATCTCTCATACGCTTAACGCATCAAAACCTCACCACACACACACACACACAATTCCCCCTCGGTTTCACACACACACAGAGCAGTTTAACGGGAGACAGGTGGAGGTGTGCTGGTGGCTGTGGGAGGAAGGTGATGTATTTCACCCAGAGAGCCAGTAGCAGCATCATAGGACAAATACTCATGAAAATAAATGGAATGTAGTTCCACTGGAGATGCATTTCCGCAAGAAAACACCAATCAATGCTCCATCGTAGTTGCTAAGCTGTTGCTAGGTGGATACTACAGTGTTGCTAGGTGGTTGCTGGTTATTATAGTGGTTGCTATGCTGTTGCTAGGTGTTGTATAAGGTGTTGCTAGGTGGTTGCTAAGCTTTTGCACAGTGGTTGCTAAGGGGTTGCTAGTTGGTTGCTAAGCTGTTGCTAGATGGTTGCTAGGTTATTATAGTGCTTACTTTGGTGCTGTCAGGTGGTTGCTAAGCTGTTGCTAGATGGTTGCTAGGTTATTATAGTGCTTGCAGTGGTGCTGCTAGGTGGTTCCTATGGTGCTGCTAGGTGGTTGCTAAGCTGTTGCTAGATAGTTTGCTAGGTTATTATAGTGCTTACTTTGGTGCTGTCAAGTGGTTGCTAAGCTGTTGCTAGATGGCAGCTAGGTTATTATAGTGCTTGCTGTGGTGCTGCTAGGTGGTTGCTATGGTGCTGCTAGGTGGTTGTAAGCTGTTGCTAGATGGCAGCTAGGTTATTATAGTGCTTGCTGTGGTGCTGCTAGGTGCTTGCTATGGTGCTGCTAGGTGGTTGCTATGGTGCTGCTAGGTGGTTGCCAAGTTGCTGCTAGGTGGTTGCTAAGGTGCTGCTGGGTGGTTGCTATGGTGCTGCTAGGTTGTTGCTGGGTTATTATAGTGGTTGCTATGGTGCTGTTGATGGTTGCTAAGCTGTTTGCTAGATAGCCGCTTCTAGGTTATTTGGTGCTGTCCAGGTGTGGTTGCTGTGGTGCTGCTAGGTGGTTGCTAAGCTGTTACTAAGTGGTTGCTAGGTTATTATAGTGCTTGCTGTGGTGCTGCTAGGTGGTTCCTATGGTGCTGCTAGGTAGTTTGCTATGGTGCTGCTAGATTACATTTGCTATGGTGCTGCTAGGTGGTTGCTATGGTGTTGCTAGATTGTTGCTATGGTGCTGCTAGGTGGTTGCTAGGTTATTATAGTGCTTACTTTGGTGCTGTCAGGTGGTTGCTAAGCTGTTTTAGATGGTTGCTAGGTGTATAATTGCTTGCTGTGGTGCTGCTAGGTGCTTGCTATGTGGTGCTGCTAGGTGGTTGCCAGGGTGTTGCTAAGTGGTGGTTAAGGTGCTGCTAGATAGTTTGCTATGGTGCTGCTAGATTGTTGCTATGGTGCTGCTAGATGGTTGCTAGGTTATTATAGTGCTTGCTGTGGCTGCTAGGTGCTTGCTATGATGCTGCTAGGTGGTTTGCCATGGTGCTGGGTGGTTGCTGGGTGCTGCTAGGTGGTTGCTATGGCATTGCTAGGTTGCTGCTAGGTGGTTGCTAGGGCATTGCTATGTAGGTGTTAGGGCAGCTAGGTGATATAGTGCTTGCTGTGGTGCTGTTAGGTGGTTGCTATGGTGCTGCTAGGTGGTTGCTAAGCTGTTGCTAGATGGCAGCTAGGTTATTATAGTGCTTGCTGTGGTGCTGCTAGGTGGTTGCCATGGTGCTGCTAGGTGGTTGCTAAGGTGCTGCTAGGTGGTTGCTATGGTGCTGTTAGATTGTTGCTATGGTGCTGCTAGTTGGTTGCTAAGCTGCTGCTAGGTGGAGGCATAAGAACCATTTTAGCTTATGTCATTATTGTACTTATAAATCTTCCGACCATCAATTTCAGCGTTGGGTTAATAATCCTGTATGGGTCGGGCCCTACTAGTATCGCTCCTGTCGTTCCGGGTGGTAAAGGAGGAAATCCGGGTGAGTCCGGCCTTCTCCACATCTTCATGCCTTCTGTCTGCGGTAATAAGGAAATAAAAGGTCAGGATTAAGTTACGCGCTGGATAAACATAGACGGGAAGCGAGCCTCGAGGAGAAGGGTCTGACATGTAGTTTGAACTTTTTCCGTAAAAGGTTAGACGATTTGAAACGGATCGATGACAAGTAAACATGAGCGTAACTTAAGTAAATTGGGGTTGTTGGTCAGTAAGGGTTAGTTTTACGCTGGTGCTGACCGAGTGAGTTTTGGTTCGGTTCTGGTTTCGGTGTGGAACCCGGTTGGAGACTTATCGAGTCACTTTAGTTTTATATTTGTCCCGACTCTCCTGGGACCGCTGTTCCGAACCCCAGGCTTGATCCCGCCTTCATTACGTCTCTCGGCCGAGCTGAACCGCGTTGAAGCTGCTTAAGGCCCGTTTTTATGAGTGTGGGAAGGCGGGAGGAATATCTGTAGCGGCAGCGGTGACGCCGGGATCATTTATAAAGCGCTCCTCGCCGTGGCTGAGTCGTGACGTCCTGAAAATGTGTGTATAATAGTGTGTGTGTGTGTGTGTGTGTTAGGCAGCTAGAAACGCAGGGCTTTCTGCAGAGCTGTAAGAAGAGTGTGTAGGAGGTCTAGTCCCTGCTTCATTTGTGCATTTTGTCTGCATCAGTTTCACCTAGCTGTTTCGTCTGCTTGATTTTTGCAGTGCTAACAGGATCTCACACGGACAACTCATTTTCTTTAGTCTGTGGCTGCTTTTGTCCAGGGTTTATTTTTTTTTTGTTTAGGGTTTACTTTGTCTGGTGAAATCTCTTCTTGTTTTGTAGTTATTTCATCTCAGGTCATTTGTTTTTGTCTGATTATAATTTGGATATAATTTATTTTTAGTGTGACTATTTTGTCTGGATTTTATTTGTCTGATCTTCTTTAGTCTGTGGTTGTCTGGCTGTGTCTGTTTTTGTCTAGGGTTTATTTTCTCAGTTTTATCTGGCAAAATTTCTTTTTTGTGGTTTTGTCTAGCTGTATATGTCTTTTCTGACTATTTTTGTCTGTTTTGATCTTTACTCATAAATTTTCTGGATATTTTATCTTTGGTTATTTTGTCTACAGTTAATTTGCCCGTGGCAAATTCCTTTCATCTGCACATTTGTATATAATTTGTCTACCGTTTTTGTCTGGTTGTATCTATGTTGTTAGTGTGCATTTCATCTACCCATTCGTTTAGTCTGTTTTAGTCTAGCACTAATTTGCCTGGTACTTTTGCCTTGGCGAAAATTGTTGGACTCTTTAGTCTTTAGTTGTATATTTTGTCTATCTGCCAACTGTTTAGAATTTTGTCTGCAGCCGATTTATTAAATTGTAAGTGTAATTATGAAGCGTAAGCACCCGTGGACGTAGGTGTGAGTTCATCATTGCGTAAGACCAGCTCGTGTGGCATAACTGCAGCATTTTTCCTCCGTCTGTGTATCACGACACAACGTCCGAGAGACTTTTTTGCACCAGTTGAGGAAAGAGGGCTTTCTGCGTGGCGCTGATACGAGGCGCAGCAGTGGCATTTATGCCGCGTCCACTTTAATGCTGACATTTTAAACAAAATAAAACCTCCCCAATGCTGCAGAACACACATTTTGGAGAGCCGCTTTTCTTCATTATAAATACAAAATAACTCCAACCGGAACATTTTTATTTTTTGCTTTTCGCTCACCTTGCGTCCTTTGTCAGATGGTAACAGACAAATTTTTCTCAGCAGGGTCGTTTTTTTTGGAAATGCGTTTGAGGTAAAAAGGAGAGACGCTGTTGTTTTGCAAATGTTTAACAGCTTTTCAGAGGCGTCCCGTCGAGCGGCTGTTTAAAATGGAATTGTGCTGCGAGTCGTTCAGCCGTGTGTGTGTGTATAAGTGTGTGACGGGGCGTGGGGGTCACCCGTTAAAACCCCTTTTACTCTAATGGCTGTTAAACCTGGCTAAATGCAGATTTATCAAAGCGAGACCTGAATCCGTAAAAAGCGACACGACAATAAATCCTGTTTGTTTTTTTATTCCATCACTCTGCTTTTCATCGTACGCCGAGATGCACACGAGATGTCGAGATGTCTCTACTCTTCCACCCAGTTTCAGCTCTGTGCCAAGTATACGTTTTAATAGGAGAAGAAAAGTAAAAAATCTAAATTTCATAAAAGTTTCATTAAATTATCATCGATGATAATATTGAATTTTCACGATTAATCGATCGGACTCTAACGGTTATTAAAGTAAATTCACAAATACGTCCAGGAGCTGCTTCAGAAATACATCACAACCACCCAGCCATAATAATAACAATAACAATAATAATAATAATAATAACAGGGAGAAGAAGAATGTAGTCTATTTAATTGAATATTTATTTCAATATAGTAATGAAAACCATAAAAAACATGATATTAAAAGAAAAATACTGATTTAAACTTAAAAATACAATTTGTTGAAAGTGAAACATTAAAGATGTAAAAGAATTAAAGCCACGATAAGTATCTTAATTATTTTAACATATAAATATTTTAAACATGAAAATATAATAATAGCAACAGTTAATGGAAAGTTTAATATAGTTGCTTTAGTTACCAAGGTGAGCACCGTAACAGTGGGATTGGTTAGCGTGTGTTTTTGCTGATTGTAAACTGTCATTTTTACACACCTCCAGGGCACGTCTTCACACACACACACACACACACACACACACTTCGGGATGCGACAGTTTACGTGAAGAGTGAAACGCAAGTGAAACGATGCTGCAGTTTTGCTGCCGCCCGTCTCCTAGCAACAGAGGCAGAAAGCACCAAAGTTTGGAGTTAATTGCTTATTAAAGCGTTCGGTATTTTCGGCTCACGAGCGCACTTTTATGGTCATATCGTCCTTCTTCACTTTCAGAGCTGACGGATTCCTCTCTCTCTCTCTTTCTCCCTCTCTCTCTTCTTTTTTCCTTACAAAATGAGCAATTAACGCAGGTGAGCGGCGGAATTCCAGCCACGCCAAAATCGAAATCCCACCACTAACCTAAAAATAAATATATCACAATTTTAAATGTTTTATTGCAGCATTATATATTGAAAGTTATGAAAGCGCTGATTTAATCCTACTTGCATCTGATTTGATTTTTAATGATTATTATTATTAGGGTGTAATTATTTTATTTCTAATTCTTATTTTTTGTGGGTTTGGTACTTTTACATATTACAGCACAATGTGTAGTAAAGTTTAAATTATTCTTTTCTTTTATTATTATGTTACTATAAGTTTAATAAATATATACATATATTACAAGATTTAGAAGCTTAAAAACACTTATTCATCACTATATATTGTATTTATTTATTTATTTATTTCATCTTTACTTTTACTTTTGACTTTGCAAATATAATAAATAATTATTATTTCCAGAATCATAAGTATTTTATTTTTATTAAGAGTAATAATCAAGTAAGGAGTGATCTGCCCTTTAGTGACCAATCTCAGTGTTATTAACAATCGCACCAATATATCTGCGGTTAACTAAATTAGCATCGACGGTAATATCAGATTTTCACAATTAATATTTCGGTACCGTCGTTAATAACAATGCTGAGATTGGCCAGCAGTGATCTGCCCTCTACTGACCAATGCCAGCATTGTTATTAACAACCGTAGCAATATGTCTGCAGCTAGCTCTCATCAGATGATAATATTGATATATCAATACAGTTGTCATCAATGATAATCAGGTTTTCACATTGAATCGGTCAGAGTTAAGCAGTAATTAAAGTTAAACTCACAAAATGAGATGCTGCTTCATATACATCACATGCACACAGTACACCATGTAGTGGACAAACCTCACAACAACACACAAAACAGACGATCTTCATTTATTAATCATCGTTTTTCAGAGCTTTTTTGCAGTTTGGTCATATCGGATGATAATATTGTCACAGCGATTTATTGGTCGACCTCTAACACATATATGTGTATATACATCCATATAGTAGGACAGCCGTGATGTAGCATTTATTTATTTTTTTAAATTAAGAGGCGAGTCAGCAGTTGGTGGCGTAAGGGTTAGGGAGCTGACCCTGTGATGGGAGGGTCGCCGGTTCAAGTCCTGGACTGGTAAAAAGGTATCACTGAGGTACTCGTGGGCACTGTTCTCAAAGCTCCTGGGTGAAAAGTGCTGGTTTACGCCGGCGGTTTATTTGGGCATCTGTACCAGCGTCAGGCAGGATCCAGGCCCGAGCCAAAACCCAGGGTAAAGTGGCTGGGTGAAGTGGGTTCGGACCCGGTGCAGAAGGCTGGTGGTGGTGGAGTCGGAGCCGGACACCAGGTAGAAGTCCAGGACTCCCGCCTCGTGATCCACGTAAACCCCCACCCGGCAATGGCAAGTTGAGGCGGTTGCCAAGGACGTTGTCGTCATCGCCGCAGGAACCGGCATGTCCTGGCTGTCGTGCCAGAAGGTGAAGGTGAATGATGAGGAGGAGGAGGTGGAGGGTAAGCAGGCCAGGCTCCATGAGAGGGCGTTGTAGCCGAAAACACACTCATACTCCTCCTTCCTGCTCACGCTCTCATAGGCCACCGCCACCCCGGCCCCGCCCCCCTGTAGCTCCACCTCCCAGTAGGCACGCCCGTTGACGCTCTCCCTGCACAGCAGCTGAGCCCAGGCGTCGAAGCGCTGGGGCAGCTCAGGGTAGAAGATGGGCAGCTGGCTCCAACTCACAACGCTGCCCCCTTCTGACAGGTGCAGGTACGAGTTAATCGTGTCACCGTCCACACTCAGCTGGCATGCGTCTGGGGAGAAGATGTTTATAAAATATTTTGATAACATTCAATATTCTAGTCTGGTGTATTTATTAGAATTTTAATTACATTTATTGTATATGCATACATTACTGAAAAATGCCTTACATTACTGCAGTACAGCAAAAACGTAATAGAATATGTGTAAAGTGGTCTTATCTGTAGTCGGAGTAGAGTGTATGTGTTTCGTACACTGCAGGAGCTCGTGTCTGGTGGACGGCGGGAGGAAATGAGCTTGAGTCACTGCGGAAACACAAGATTAATAGACGGCACAATGTTGTTGATGTTGTTCATTCGTTTATTTCTCGCGTCGTATTTTTGGCTGCACCTCGGCTGCACACTTGCTCCATCTCGTAGCTACAGAACTGCTCCATCCTCCTCCTCAGCTGCCGCACCGCCCCGGACACGCCATCCAGGCCGCAGTGAGCCGGGCCGGTGCTGAAGGTGGGGCCAGGGGCGGGGTCGAGGTCAGGGGTGGAGCTCAACCCAGAAAAACTCTATTTACAGGGGAGGGAAATTGAGACAGGTCAGTTTCAGGATGTTATGGAACCTGGTTTGGTGTGAAAGCGACAAAAGTTTCTAGTTCCTAAAACAGTTCCTGGTTCCTGTGCTGTGAAAGCAACAAGTTTCTATTTCCTGCATAGTAAAAGCAACATGAATTTCTACTTCCTCTATAGTGAAAGCAAGTTCTGGTTCCTAAAACAGTTCCTGGAACTCCAACCTGAACACTGCAGGAATCTTTACCGTGCCCACTTCCCTTATTTTTCCATGAATTGTCCTGATTTTTTTCTGCTTTGGGCATCAGTAGTGCTGGCCCTGTCAGCTGCTGGTTGGCTGGAAATGACAGGTCTGTTTATTCTCCACTGCCAAGCGCTTTAATTTCCCACTTCTAACGCGAGTGTCAAAGCCAGCCGTCTGGAAACGACCTTCCTAAAACAACCCATTGTTCTCAAAGAGATCACGTTTAATTTTTGATGAGCTTTTTTCCCCTCATATTCGTATGACAGCCTTTCATCCATCCGTCCACCAACTCTCAGGCCAAATGTCAGGGTGGTACTTACTTGTGGTAAATGTTGGTGCTGCGCTGGAACCAGAACTCATCCTTAGTAAACGCAGACTCAATCTCATCTAATCCCGACTTCACTAACATTGTGCAGGTCAGGATTAGAAGGTTTGGCAGCAACCAAAACCAGACTAGACTACAACAGGGACTAGAACATTTTGTCACTCATAATCCACAGGAATCAGGAACTGTTTTAGGAACGTTTGTCAATTTCACTGCAGAGGAACTGGAAACTTTTCCTGTAGGAATCCAAATCTTTAGCTGATTTTACACTGTAGGTGCTAAAACATTTGTCGCTTTCAACCTCAAGATACCAGGAACCGTTTTAGGAATGAGAAACTTCTGTAACTCCGCCTGGTCGTGGTTCCTAGTAGGCAGTTCCTGAACTGTTAGTGAGCCAGTACCAAAAATACGACAATGCTGTTATTGTTTGGTATTGTCTATGTCCTAGTTCCACTTGAGCAGTGGAAATTCAAGAACCTTTACACCGGATCTTTAGGCACCTTCCAGAACTGGATACTTTAGAAGTCTTCTTGCATTTTTACCTGGAGGAAGTGGACATGATCCTCGGTGTTGTAGAGCTGCTCCATCTCGGAGGCTCTGGTCCTCAGCTGGTCGATGTCTTGCTGCAGCTGCTTGAGGAGGGAGTCGGCTCTCTTCAACACCTCCTTCTCCTGAGCCCTGATCAGTGCGGTCACTTCTGAGCGCTTCCTCTCCACCAGCCGGATCAGCTCGTTGAACACCAGCTTACTGTCCTCCACTGCTGCCTGGACGGAGCGCTGATGAGGAAAGAGATACCAACTTAGAGGGAGAAGGATAAACAATTAAAGAAAGAGAGAAAATCTATTCACCTTGTGGGACTCCACAGCCTTCTTCACCTGCGCTAACTCCTTCTCTTTTTGCTTGATCTCCTGTTGGTTTCTTGTTTGCATCCATCTGAGTTCCTTCTGCCAGAGATTAGGATGAATGTCAGTGCTTTCCAATCAGATTCCTGCCTAGTTCCTGTACTGTTTGAGGAACTAGAAACATGTTTCACTCTCACTATGCAGGAAGTAGAAAGTAGGAACTGTTTTGAGTGCTAGGAAGCTTCTGGTTCCTAAAATAGTTCCT
Organism: Distichodus sexfasciatus; assembly: GCA_032718565.1. Taxonomy (NCBI): domain Eukaryota; kingdom Metazoa; phylum Chordata; class Actinopteri; order Characiformes; family Distichodontidae; genus Distichodus; species Distichodus sexfasciatus. The sequence continues at coordinate 28,658 of JAVGVS010000950.1, forward strand.
GGTTCTTTAGGGTTGAAAATGACACATTTCCAGTTGGCAACTTCACTACTTTTTTGGCTCTGATGCAGCTGCCTGCGTCGGAGCAATACCCCGTCTACCACATCTTCTGATTGGTTAGAGGTCTCAAGTTAAGCTAATCAACACTGAAGACTGACAGCACTGAAAGTCCAGCATTCTGAAACAGAAGCTGGGAGCTTCCTGCACTTTTTGTGTTAAAAATGATGACAAAAGTATTAAAAATGACAACACTCTTTGACTCTTTAACATTGTTGGTGACCATTAAACCCAGGGTTCTGATCTCAATAGAGCCTAAAACCACCACTGGCGATGCCCCAAGCAGGACCCTTCACTCCAAGTTGCTCTAGGGAGACAGAGTCTGTAGTAATCGCTGGTAAATTAGGCTTTTAAGGTCTTACCTGTCTCTCGACTCGTTCTGCCTCCACCGGAGCGGACTTGTGTCCTCTGTGCTGGTCCATCAGACACTGATAACAGATGCAGGCATGGTCAGTGTTGCAGTAAATCTCCAGCGGTTTCCGATGTTGTGAGCAGAGCTGTTCCTGAAATTTCTTGGTGGCTTTAACCAGCTTGTGGCTTTTAAATGCTGGAGACTGGTAGTGAGGCTCCAGGTGAGTTTCACAGTATGACGCCAAACACACCAGACAGGACTTGACGGCTTGATGTTTCCGACCGATGCAAATGTCACACTCCACGTGAGCGGCACCAACGATTGGGGATCTGAGTCCCGTCTTGCTGAACTGCTCCATCATTTCGGCGAAGGCCACATTCTTTTTTAAAGAAGGTCTCGAGGAGAAAGTGTGTCTGCACTGGGGGCATCTGTAGGACCCACCCAAACCTTCCTGGTCCCAGCAGTGGTTTATACACCCCATGCAGAACGTGTGTCCACAGGCGGCTGTCACCGGCTCCCTTAGCACGTCCAGACAGATTGGACAGCAAAACTGCTCCTTGGAGACTTGAGGAAAGGCCTCTGCCATCCTGCTGCACAAACAGAAGATGGCAACCTCGACAGACGGACAGAAAAGAGCAGCAAAAACACCGCAGCGCAGATGTGTGCAGGCCACAGGCGAGTTTTGGTTTCCTCTGACTGGAAAGTGAAAGCAAGAGAGACAGAGAGAGTGATTTGCTAGCAGGGTGTGTCTTCTTAGAAAGCATGACTCACCTGCCTAACCCCTTCTCCCCCGCCCAACGCACATACACCAGGCTAATGATCCTCCAGTTCACGTTACGCAACATACTACACGGACTTTACTGCACAAATATGGAATAACAAGCAAGACATATGCTCCACTTCCACCTGCTGTTGTACCTGCCAGTCAACCAGACACTATTACCTTGCACATTGGAGTGCTCTAGATAACACTGGCTCTGGTTCTTTACAGTTTTCAGATCTGGATCTCTGGAGCCCTCATCAATTCCTCTAATTTCACATTAATTGAACCTGACTCTTGTTACTTCCTCTCAATCCTTGTTACTTCTCCAGGACCCTCCCTACATCCGCTGGACCCTTCTTACTTCCTCTGGACCCTTCTTATTTCCTCTGGACCATTCTTTACTTCCCCTGGACCCTCCTTTACTTCCTCTGGACCCTCCTTACTTCTCCTGGACCATTCTTACTTCCCCTGGACCTTTCTTACTTCTTCTGGACCATCCTTTACTTTCTCTAAACCCTTCTTACTTCCTCTGTACCATTCTTTACTTCCTCTGGACCCTCCTTTACTTCCTCTGGACGCTTGTTGCTTTTTTGGACCCTTGTAGCTCCCTCCCTCTCAATCCCTCCCTCCATTCATCCCTCCAACCCTCCATCCCTCTCTCCATCTCTACATCCCCTCCTCTTTCTCTCTCTCCAAATCTCCCTCCTTCTCCAGCAAATCCTTCTATCCCTTCATCTGTCTCTTCCCCCATCCCTCCATATATCCATTCTTCCATCTTTCCTTCCATCTCGCATTCTTCATCCATCAATCCCTGTATCTCTCTTCATTCCTCAGTTTTTCCCTCCATGCCTCCATCTCTCCTTCCATCCCTTTTCTCTCCCTCATATCCTCTTTGTCTCCTTCCATTCCTCTCACCAATCCTTCTATCCCTTCGTCTATCTCTCCCTCCATTCCTCCATCTCTCCCTTCAATCGTACTTCCATCTCTTTATCCATCTCTTTGACAATTGCTAATATTTCAAGCCGGGCCTTAAATCTTTAAACGTCCATCGCTGGAGAGATCCGTCTCATCCTCCACTCCGGATCGGCCCACTCACTGCTGGCAATCAGAGAAAGAGAGACAGAGAGCGAGGGAGAGAGATGGAGATGAAAAGAGGACAAATATTACTCCTTCAGCAGGGGAATTGACAGGCGCTGGCAATGTCGTATCTTGGCAGCTGTCATTTAATCTCTCAAAATGGCACAATGTCATTAAAGTTCTCTCTCTCACTCTATCCCTCCCTCCATCTCTCTCACACTCTCACTTTCGCCTCTCTTGTTTCAGTAATTCTGCCTACTCATATCCAACCCTATTTCAATTTCAAAGCTGAAGCCTTCTCTCTCTCCCTCTCTCTTGCTTCTCTCTCTCGTCTTTCTCTCTTTCTCTCTGATGAATGAGAATAAATCTTTTCGGGGCTCGTGAGGTCGGGACGCCTGAAAACGGAGTGTCAGTCTCACGCCATCGTCTTCCTCCCTCCGTCTGACATCCTGATGGATGGACGGCACGCTGGTCAATTTGTCTCAGAGAGAGAGAGGGATTTCACTCGTTCGCTGTAGATATGAAGATACCCAGATCATTATTGCAAACATTATTAGTTCAGCAAAGGCAATGAAGGAATGAGTAAAAAAGATAAAGATACAAATACTTTTCCAAAATTACATTTTGACAATCTCCACACCTTATTTACGTCAACTTAAAGGCTTCTTTATAAAACAATTCTTTTACAGTAAAGTTGCTTTTTATAAGTAGCTTCATTCGAAATAAAATATAGGTCATTTGTATAAACGTTTCTTTAACTATTTTAAGAAATTAAGAGAAGGTATAGATAAATTGCATAAAGCTATTTTAAAATAAAGTTGATTTATACTATTTATCTTAAGCTTATTGTAAAAGACCACATTTATCGAAAAAACGATTCAAGCAGTTTTTTACAAAATACTTTAAAATAAAGTAGCTTTTATATCAATTATTTAAATTTATTTTACTTTGTATGAGAAAAAAAAATCTTGTAAATTTAAATGCTTAAAAATAAAGCAGCTTTCATTTAAAAAAATCTAAAATTTATTTTATAAAAGCGACTTTATGGAACAATTATCTAAATAATAAAGTAGGTTTGTTTAAACTAAAATATAGATGATCTTTAATAAAATCTTCAATATATATTTTTACTTTTAAATATTTTTATAGATATTATATATTACTTATTTTTAAAAAGCTACTTTATAGAAGAATAAATCTTTTAAAATATAGTAGTTTCTATAAAATAAGATATAGGTAATATGTTTTACAAATTGTCTAAAAATATAACTATAAGTTTATCAAAAGTTATAGATCAATTTCCTTTATATTATTAAATATAACTCTATTCTATAGTTATGAGTGTAATATAGTTATAGTTATAAAATGTATCTGTACATTTTATAAAATCTACTTTAAGATTTCCCGTGTGTGTCATTTGTAATTTTGCTTTTTTTTTTTTTTTGCCGTTTCCCGTGACGTGATGCCGCGTGGAGGCGCTGCTGCTCGCGCTATAACGGCGAAACGGACGCGCGAGCCGATTCCCATGCAGAGCACGAGCGCGATCTGCACCAGCGACGGCAGCGAGAACGGGATGGATGGATGGATGGATGGATGGATGGATAGAGAATATACAATGTATAATAGAAATATACAGTAAAATAGTATATATTACTGAGAAGAAGTGTAGATTAACGTGCATATATATTTAATTATGAGAAAATTATTGAAATGGTTTTATATAGAATTATACACAACAGAAAATACAACATTCCACTCCATCAAATCAGAAAAGAGAAGCGAGAGAGTAAAAGGTCAATGAAAAACTGTACTAGAACAGGATGGATGGATGAGTGAATCAAACCGACGAACAGACCAGTAGACAGACGGTGAATGAATGAACAGATGAACAGATAGACAGATAGATAGATGATAGATAGATAGATAGATAGATAGATAGTGTGTAAGTGGGATGGATGTCACGCCACGCTCCCGTGCTCGGCCGGTTTTCCGGTAAAAAGTAAAAGTCTCTCTCTCTCTCTCTCTCTCTCTCTCTCTCTCTCTCTCTCTCTCTCTCTCTCTCCCCCTCCATCCCTCCTCCTTCTCTCTCTCTCTCCCCTCTCCCCCTCCATCCCTCCCTCTCTATCCCTCCCTCTCTATCCCTCTCCCCCTCCATCCCTCTCTCTCTTCTCTCTCTCTCTCTCCCTCTCTCTCCCCTCCATCCCTCCTCTCTTCTCTCTCTCTCTCTCTCCCCTCTCCCCCCTCCATCCCCTCCTCTCTCTCTCTCTCTCTCCCCTCCATCCTCCTCCTTCTACTCTCTCTCACTCTACCACTTCCTCTTTATTCTTTTTCCCCCTCCATCCCTCCCTCCCCTTCTCTCTCTCTCTCTCTCCTCCCCCTCCATCCCTCCTCCTCTCTCTCTCTCTCTCCCCCTCCATCCTCCTTCTCTCTCTCCCCTCTCTCCCCCCTCCATCCCTCCCTCCCTTCTCTCTCTCTCTCTCTCTCTCTCTCTCCCCAGCGCTCCCGGTAGCGGATCGTGAGGATTCGCCGCTAGAGGCACAGGAGATCGGCTTAACTTGCCAGAACCTGGCGCGGAAGAGCCTGTGCTACACACACACACACACCTCTACACACACACACACACACACACACACTCCACACATACACTCACACACACACACACACACTCGAGACGCCCGGTACCGGGACAATGCTGAAACAGAGAGAGAAGCTCGTCTAAACAGGCCCTGTTTCGTTAAGATCGTAGGGATTTATTGAATTTAATTTAATATTTAACATTATGTTTGGGTGATATATACATCCGTATACATATATACATCTTCATTTCTTTATTCTCTATCATCCGTCTCGCAAACATTTCTTCCAAACATCTCTTTCACAACTTTTGTCATTCTTTACGGCAGCAACGACACTTTTCTCATGCGCATGTTTATTTGTATTTTTACCTATTTGCTCACGCTGAAGTAGAACCACTGCCTTGCTAGCTGTGAATGCAGGGCTGTGACCCCCCACCAACGCGCTGGCTCCTGATTCTGCTCACTGTTGTTCTGGAGAGCAACTTTTCGGGTTTACTCCCGTTTCCCCCAGTTCTGGCAAGCGTGAAGAGAACGCGATGAAGAGGCGTATTACGTCGGGCGGCGACCATGACCAATCAGGAGCGGCGTCGTGCCACCGGCACTCTCTATTGGCTGGCTGGAGGCGGGGCGCTGCGCAAAAAAAGCGGAGCCCGGTGCGCACCGAAGGCGCAGAACACCGAGAGGAGCGGACGGGAGCGCTGTTCTCAGTGCACTCTTTCCGGTTCGTTCACTCCCTCTGCAGTGGAAGAAAAGTTTCGAGCGCTTTCGGGATCCTTCCCGTTCCGTCCACTGGGTAATGCCGAAGTTGCTGGAGCTACGCGTAGTGGTGGATTTCGGAACGACGGATATGTTTATCATCTTTATATTTTTGGGGGGGCGATGTTTCTCCTCCGTGACGCGCGGACTACCGGGGCTGCCCCCCCGGTGAGGATGGCGCCGTGAGGATACTGGGATCCGGGATTCGCCGTCGTGAGGAGCTCTTTCTGTCTCCCCCCGCCGTTTTTCTGTTTCTTTATATGTTTTTGGAACGTGCGTGACTCCGCGGACCGGAAGGAGCAACGACGACGACGACGAGGATGATGATGATGGATAGAAGCGGTCGGTGAAAAGAAAGAGGTGTGTGTGTGTGAGAGAAGAGAGAGAGAGAGATGGAAGAACGGAAAGAGACAGGCAAAGAGGAGAAACATTACTAAGCGTGGTGGAGGAGAGTTAGAAGGAGGGAAAAAGAAGAGGGATAGACAGAGTGAAAGAGGGAGGGAGGGAGGGAGAGGAGAAAAATAGACCAAAAAGTAAAGATAAATAGAGAGAGCTGAGTTGCTAGTCTGTAAAGAAGAGAGAAAGGGACACAGAGAAAGAAAGACAGGCAAATTGGTAGCGGTGACATATAGAGAAAGGGAGCGAAAAGGCAACAAGGGAGGAAGAAAAGAGATAGGGGGAGAGAAAGAGAGAAATTGATGGGGAAGACTTAGTGTGGGAAAGAAGAGTGAAAGCACAAAAAGGAGGAGAGGAAAGGAAAGGAAGGAAAGACCAGCTTGGGAAAAGAGAGAATAGTGGAGAGATAGAATGTGGGGAAAAGGAAAGAGAAATAGCAAGAGAGAGAGGGCAGGAAAGAGGAAGAGAGAGAAATTGGCAGGGAAAGCGTGAGATTTAGAGAAATAGAGAGAGGCAGAGAGAGGAGTAAAGAAGAGAGAATAATATTGATTTAGGAATTTAGAAAGTAAGAATTGGAAAAACCAGAAAGCTGAGAAAAACTCAGACAGAAAAAAGACAGACTGAGAAGGAAAGAAATTGTTATAGATAAAAAGGACAGTCTGAAAGAAACTGTTAGGGAGTGAGAGAGAAGGGAGAGAGGCAAGGGATAAAAAGAGAGGCGTGGGGCGCCCAGCAGGTCACCGTGGGAGATGGTCGTGCTAATCGTCCTCTGGCTGGTGGATGGAGTTCGCGCTGCACTCTGTGCACCCGGAGGAGCAGGAGCATGACACTCTTGGTGGGCAACATCGCCGAGCTGGGCCTGGGCGTCACCAAGCTGACGACACGCCGCTTTCAGGCGGTGCCAGCTCCTACGCACCCCCTACGGGCGTAGACGGAGAGGCAGGCGCTGCTGGTTCAGGAAGCGCTATGGATCGTGAGGAAATTTGCCGACAGAACCCGGCGCCGTGCCTGCTGCACCTGGAGGTGTACCTGGAGAACCCGCTGGAGCTGTTTCGGGTGGAGGTGGAGGTGCTGGACATCGAAACAACCACCGCCTTCCCAGAGAAGCGACATCACAGTGGAATCCGCGGAGGCGCTCGCCGAACTCGCTTCCCGTGGAAAATGCCTTCGACCCGGATGTGGGCAGCAATGCTTTGAGTGGCTACGCCATCACCAGCAATGACTACTTCCGGCTAGATGTGCAGACACAGGGTGATGGCAACCGCTTTGCAGAGCTGGTGTTGGAGAAGCCACTGGACAGAGAGCAGCAGCTGACACCACCCGTCACGACTGGCCGGTGGGCCGAGAGGGGGCAGCCGCAGCGCACTGGCACTGCCTTGCTGGTGGTGCGGGTGTTGGACTCCAACGACAATGCCCCTGCCTTCGAACGTTCAGTCTATTCAGTCAGCCTAAGGGAGAACTCACCCGCCGGCACACTGGTGATCCAGCTGAATGCAAGTGATGCTGATGAGGGCTCCAACGGTGAGGTGGTGTACTCGCTCAGCAGCCACAACCCACCCCGGGTGCGTGACCTCTTTGGCGTGGACCCCCGCACTGGCCGGGTGGAGGTGATCGGCGATGTGGATTACGAGGAAAGTGCCAGCCACCAGATCTACGTCCAAGCCCGTGACCTGGGACCAAATGGTGTGCCGGCACACTGCAAAGTGCTACTGAGACTGACCGATGCAAATGACAATGCGCCTGAGATCAGCTTCAGCACTGTGGCTGAGTCAGTAAGTGAGAGCGCCGCACCAGGCACTGTTGTCGCTATGCTGAGCGTGTCAGACCGTGACTCTGGTGACAATAGCCAGGTGAGCTGTGAGCTGTTGGGTGATGCTCCCTTCAAGCTCAAGCAGTCCTTTAGGAACTACCTGACTGATGGGCAGCTGGACGGGGCGGGCGAATCCTACCCTGGTGGTGGCAAGGATGGGCTCACCCTCGCTGGCCTCAGTAAGTCGATCCAGTACACGTATCAGATAAAGAATGACAATGTAGCTTCAAGCAGACCCTCTACGATGTCTATGTGACTGAGAACAATGTGCCGGGTGCCTACATCTATGCCGTCAGCGCCCTGGACCCGGATGCGGGATCCAACGCCCGTGTGGCCTACTCCATATTGAGTGTGACATCCATGGCATGTCAGTGCTCACCTGTAATAGCCGGTTAATGCAGACAATGGCTACCTGTATGCGTTGCGCTCCTTCGACCATGAGCAGCTCAAGGAGTTCAGCTTCTCAGTCCGGGCCCGCGACTCTGGCAGCCCTGAGCTGTCAGCCAACGCTACCGTCAATGTGGTGGTGGTGGACCAAAATGACAATGCGCCCACCATTGTGGCACCCTTGGGCAGGAATGGTACCGCCTTTGAACCCTTGACACGCACCGCCGAGCCAGGCTACCTTGTAACCCGTGTGGTGGCCACCGATGCCGATGACGGTGAGAACGCTCGCCTGTCTTACAGCATCCTGCGTGGCAATAGGCTACAAACTACTCTTTCGCGCATGGTTTGGCGCACGGCGGGCAGGACGCCATTAGGTATTATCCGGTAAACAGCGGGACTCTGCGGGCCTATGAACTGCTGGTGGAGGTGCGAGACCACGGTCAGCCGCCACTTTCCTCCTCTGCCAGCATCACAGTGGCCGTTGTTGATGGCGCGTTGAGCCCAGCAATGACGATGGACTGGCGGCAATACTGGACTTAGAGGAAACCGCAGAGGTGTGTCGGGGTCCAGAGAGGGCGCTCTGGACCTGACGGTGATCCTGATTGTGGCTCTGGGTTCCGTCTCCTTCGTCTTCCTCCTGGCCATGACCGTGCTGGGCGTCCGATGCCGTAAGGACAAGAAGGTGTCAATGCGTGCCTGCCTGGCGGTGACTGCTGGCCTGCTGCTGTTAAGTGCTGTGATGCGCCCAGTCGCTGACACATGAAAAACTCAGCAAGTGGACATCATGCTGGTGCAGAAGCGGCGAAGCTGGGTGGAGAGTGGTGGGTTTCATGACGAGGCAACGCAACACAGTGCCCGGTGGAGGAGTCGATACGCCACACCCCAGCTGCGCTCACCCCAGCCAGAACTACTGCTACCAGGTGTGTCTGACGCCCGAGTCGGCCAAAACCGACCTGATGTTCCTCAAACCCTGCGGTGGAGTTGGAGGAGGGATTGGTGGAGGTGGAGAATCGGAACTGGGACCCTGCGGTGCAATCGGGGCGGAGTACACCCGACCCGCAGCCGGACATCATCTCCAACGGGAGCATCCTGTCCAGCGAGGTGAGAGAGTACTGCAACGTGATGGTGAAAATAAATGGGAGCTAAGCACGGTTATATGGACCCACGTTGAGTTCCACTTTGGTGCGTTTAGATTCGTCTGTGTGTTCTTGTAAGTGTATGTTTGCGATTAGACGTGATAAGTGCGTGTGGGTGTGTGTTGATTATAATTCTGCAAAACTATGTTTATTCAAAAGAAAAGGAATGAGAGATTGTGTGAGTGTGTGTGTGTGTGTGTGTGTGAAATGGCCGTTGGCTTTCATGTCACGTATTGCAATGCTCACATATGCCATAAATTGTGAGCGTGTGTGGTTATGAGAAAGAGAGTGTGTGTGTGTGTGTGTGTGTAAGTTTTTACATGCGTGCACATGAAAATCATCAAATGTTGATATGTGTGTGAAATTATATGTGTAGTTCATTTCTTTTATATTGTGTGTGTGTGTGTGTGATCATCATCTGCTTCCATATCACGTATTGCGATGACCATAAATCCCACTAATGTGTGTGTGTGTGTGTGAGGGAGATAAAAAGACAGATAGAATGTGTGTGTGTGTGTGTGTGTGTGCATTATAATTTTTCATATACGCTGTATATGCAGCAGTAATGCCAATAGTCATTAACACTATGCATATTAATCATACATTTTATGGATAAAGACCTTTATTAACTGGACAATGGATCAGCGTCTAAGCAGCTGAAGACTAATTGTGAATGTTAATTATTTTACTTGTTAAAGTGTGTGTGTGTTGGTTTTATGGGGACATTTTTGTTATAATACTTATTAGTTGTATTGAGTCCTCACTCACCCTGTCACACTCACCCTCTCACGCTCACTCAAACAGGCACCCATTCACACTGACATACACACTGACCCTGTCACAATCAGACCCTAATACCAACCATGGACACTTCACCCGTCGAGTACTGCTCACACACACTGACTCTGTCATGCTCACACACTCTCACCATGTAAGACACCCTCACCCCGACACACTCACACTCACCCCGTCACACTCACACTCACCCCGTCACACTCTGCATCCTGTTATACACCTCCAGACCTCATCCTGTTATACACACTCACCTGTCACACTCACACTCACCCCGTCACACTCACACTCACCCCGTCACACTCACACTCACCCCGTCCACTCCACACACTCATCCTGTTATACACCTCAGACCTCATCCTGTTATACCTCACCCTGTCCCTCCACCCCTCGCGATCCTCTACACTCATCCTGTTATACACACTCAGACACTCATCCTGTTATACACACTCACACACTCACCCTGTCACACTCACACAATCATCCTGTTATACATAATCACACTCACCCCGTCACACTCACCCTGTCATACACACACAATCATCCTGTTATACACACTCACACACTCACCCTGTCACACTCACACACTCATCCTGTACCCACACTCACCCCTCACCCTGTCACACTCATCCTGTTATACACACTCACACACTCACCCTGTCACACTCCACACACACTCATCCTGTTATACCCTCACCCTCACCCCTGTCACACTCATCCTGTTATACACACTCACACCCTCACCCTGTCCTCACACAATCATCCTGTCAAGCACTCACCCCCACCTTATCCTCACACACTCACCCTGTCACTCCCCACACTCATCCTGTTATACACTCACCTCACCCTAGCTCATCCTGTTATACACTCACACCCTCACCTGTCCACACTCACACAATCATCCTGTCAAACACTCCCCCCTCACCTTATCACCCCTCCCACACTCACCCTGTCCTCACACCTCATCCTGTTATACACACTCACCCTCATCCTGTCTTACACTCACCCTGTCACTCACACACTCACCTGTCCTTACACACACCTCATGCTGTGCCACACTCACACCTCATCCTGTCCACTTACACTCACCCTGTCACTCACACTCACCCTGTCATACCTCCCCTCACCTTATCACCCTCACACCTCACCCTGTCACACCCACACCAGCCCTGTTATACACTCACCCTGTCACTCACACACTCATGCTGTACACCCTCACCCTGTCTGTCAGGATGTTTTTTATGCGTCAAGGGTGTTACAAATCGATTTTTTTAAAACACGTCTGTTTCTTGATATTGTTCTGGGCAGCAGTAGGAGCTGTGGCGAATGTTGGTGGTTTTCCCATGTGTGCAGCTGTAATACCTTTTGATATGTGTTCATGTTTTCTATGCGCAACACAGCAGCGTTAATGACAAACACTACAATGTCAATGTGCAGCCAAATTCAATTACAAGTGCAATTACATTGAGCAAGAAGGCTCCCTTTTTTCGCATGAGCGATTTTCAAGAATGTGTTTTTGCAGGTAAATGAATCTGTTTATTTGCAGATGTTTACTGTTGGTATTATTTTACTGTGTGTGTTTAGACCAAACATCAGAGGAGCAGAACTGGGCTACTGGACCCAGACCTCGACGTGTCAACAGGTGACACACACACACACGCAAGCATCGCTTTGGACTTGTGTTAGTGTGCAAACCCTCCGCTCCCAGGTAAACACTGCTCAACTCACCCGTCTCTGTGTGTGTGTGTGTGTTCTGCAGCTCTGCATTCCAGGAGGCTGACCTGGTCAGCTCAAAGGACAGTGGTCATGTGACAGTGAGCAGGCGACAGCGACCATGATGCCACCAATCGCGGACACTCAACCGGTCAGTAGTACTCACACACACACACACACACACACACTCACCCTGTCACACTCACACACACTCACCCTGTCACTCAAACACCGTAACTCCTGCACCAACTGCACTGGTCAGCAACACCTTCATCTGACCAGATAAACACTCACAAACTCACTCTTACACACACACACTTTCACCCTGTCACTCAAAGCATCAACTCATCACAGTCAGCAGCACCTTCGTCTGACGAGAGGTAAACACTTATAGAGTCACATGTTCACCCTGTCACTCACACACTGCCCTGTCACCAATCACTCCTCCTCACCCTGTCCTCCTCCTCACCCTATCACTCACACACTCGCCCTGTCATAATCACTCACTCACTCACTCACCCTGTCACTCACACACTCGCCCTGTCATAATCACTCATACACTCACTCACCTTGTCTCTCACTCCTGTCACCCTGTCCTTAATCCTCCCCGCTCACCCTGTCATTATCACTCATACACTCACTCACCCTGTCACTCACTCACTCACTCACTCACACACTCACCCTGTCACTTACTCACTCACTCCTCACCCTGTCCTCCCTTCACTCACCCTGTCATGATCCTCCCACTCACCTGTCCTCACTCAATGCCCTGTCACTCCACCTCGCCCTGTCTTAATCACTCGCCTCCTCACCTGTCACTCACTCACTCCCTCCTGTCCTCCAAGCACTCACCCTGTCACTCACTCCACTCCTCACTCACTCACTCACTCACTCACTCACCCCTGTACAATCACTCACACACCTCACCTGTCCACTCCACCTCGCCCTGTCATAATCACTCATACACTCCACTCACCCTGTCACTCACTCCTTTCGCCCCTGTCATAATCACTCATACCTCCCACTCCTTGTCTCCTCACTCCCACTCAGTCACCCTGTCATAATCACTCACACACTCACCCTGTCATTATCACTCATACACTCACTCACCCTGTCACTCACTCACTCACTCACACACTCACCCTGTCACTTACTCACTCACTCCTCACCCTGTCCTCAAACCCCTCACCCTGTCCACTCCTCACTCCTCACCCCTGTCCTCCACACCTCACCCTGTCACTCCCACACACTCACTCACCCTGTCACTCACTCACACACTCACCCTGTCACTTCCTCACTCACTCACTCACCCTGTCACTCCTTCACTCACCCTGTCATGATCCTCACTCACTCACCCTGTCACTCACTCAGTCACCCTGTCACTCACACACTCACCCTGTCATAATCACTCATACACTCACTCACCCTGTCACTCACTCACTCACCCTGTCACTCACTCACTCACTCACCCTGTCACTCACACACTCACTCACCCTGTCCTGTCACTCACACACTCACCCTGTCACAGTCACACAGTCCCACCTGATGTGGTCACAATCACTCACTCTCTTTGTGTCACACACTCTATCACTGGAAAAACTCACCTCATCAGTAAACACACACTCACACACACACACACACACACACACACACACACTCCACACTCACACACTCACACACACTCACACACACACACACACTCACACACACACACACACCTCCCACACACACACACTCACACTCCCCCTCCCCACACACTCCCCTCACACACACACACACTCCCACACACACTCACACACTCCCACACTCACCTCCCACACACCTCACACACTCACACACACACACACACACACACACACTCACACACACACTCACACTCACACACACACACACTCCCCTCCCCACACACACACCTCACACACACTCCCACACACACACACACACACTCACACACACACACTCCCCCCTCACACACACACACACACTCACACACACCTCCCCCTCCCCACCTCCCCACACACACACACACACACACACCTCCCCACACACACAGACACACACACACACACTCACACACACACACACCTCACACACACACACACACACACACACTCACACACACTCACACACTCACACACACACACACACACTCCCCACACTCCCCACACACACACACACACACTCACACACACACCTCACACACACACACACACACACACACACACACTCCACGTAGAAGCTCATGTCAGTGTTGAGGAAGATGAGGTTTGACATTTATTTGAAGCACTCATTAGTTTTACTTTAAATTGTGTGTGTGTGTGTGTGAGTGTGAGTGAGTGTGTGAGTGTGTGAGTGTGTGTGTTTACCGGTGAGGTATGTAAGCTGCAGAATCCGGTTGCAGTCTCGGCTCGACTAGACGCTGACCTTTAGTGCCACGGTGACATTCACACACAGCGCTCAACACACCGTCTGCCTGTGTGTGTGTGTGTGTGGCGTTGGGCTTTAGATATTACATTTCCTGGGAAATCTACTGTGTGTGTGTGTGTGTGAGGGGGAACACACGGGACGTTCTCTCCTGCAGGACAGCGTGTGTGTGTGTGTGTGAGACAGGAGTGTGAAGAATGGCGTGATTAAATTAAACTCCCACCAGCGTCTGATTGACGATTATCTGTAAATGAGCGACAGCTTTAATCAGATCTGCCGCTGCCATCGCGATTTAACACTGCCGCGTCCATGAGCACGCACGCACACACACACACACACGCACACACACACACTCTCACACACACACACACGAACACACGCACACACACACGTCGCAAAAACACAGCAAAAAAAGCTGCGGCGTGGCCCACGCTGTGGCTTCAGTAATGCTGAAAACACTGACAGACTTTAACACACATTTACACACTGCTCTTTCGTTCTTCTCTTCTTTCTTTCTGTCTCCATCACTCTCTCTCTCTCTCTGTCTCTCTCCCCTTTTCATTCATTCCTTCTTTTAATCCGTCTCTCCTTCTCCCTCTCTCTCTGTCTGCCACTGCTCTCTGCCTTTCTTTCTTTCCCTCTCTCTCTGTCTGTATCTCTTTCTTTATTTCATTATCTCTTTCTCTCCCTCTGTCCCTCTCTGTTTCTTCCTCTCTCCATCTTTCTCCTTCTCTCCCTCCATCTCTTTACGTCTTTCTTTCTATTCTCGTCTATTTCTCTCCCGTTCTGTACCCCCCTCTCTCTCTCTCTCTCTCTCCCTCCCTCCCTCCCTCCCTCCGTCTCTGTGCTGATGCTGTGTGCTTTTGCGCCTCATTGATAAAGAGATGTGATGAGCTCTCCAAAAGGGCACAAAGTGCAGGCCAGGCAGAAAGAGGCTGAAACACACACCACACACACACTCTCAAACACACACACACACACTCCCGCAGCGCTGATACTTACGGCATTATAAAGGCAACGCTGCCATCCGTGAAACCTCAAGCAGCTGTTGCTGCTGTAAACCGGCGTAGAGAGCTCAAGTGGATGCAGCTTGGGTTCTAGACTCTTATTGTTCCGGCGTGGGCTCTAGACTCTGTTCTCGCTCCAGCGTAGGATCCAGGCTACGAACAAGCTCCAGCCCAAGTCAAGACTCTGGTCTACATTCAGCTTGGGTTCAGGTTCTAGACTCTGACAACACTCCAGATTGGGTTCTAGACTCTGGTCATTCCAGCTTGGGTTCGGGTTCTAACCTCTGATGTCGCGCCAGCTTCGCTTCTAGACATACCAGCGTGGCTCGGTTTTTAACCTTTTAGATCATTCTAGTTCAGGTTCTCTGGTCTCACTCCAGTCTGGGTTGTTGCTTGGGTTCGGCTTAGTGCTCAAACCTGAGTTCTAGACTCTACTGTAAAAAGCACTCTAGTTGTGGTTCCAGGCTCTTAATATTGCTGCAGCTTGGGTTCTCCACCTTGGGTTTATTCCAGCTAAGATTCGTGACTCTGACAGTGATCTAGTTGTGGTTCTAGACCTCGATAGCACTCCACCTCTGGTTCTAGACTCTTGAGCTTCGATTTAGGTACAAATTAAACTCTAGCTGTCCTGTTGGTGTTCAGGTTCTAGACTGTGATCTCACTCCAGCTTGAATGTTAGACCCCCATACCGCTCCAGCTCAGCTCCTAGACCCTGTTTGCTCTCCACCTTGTATTCTAGACCCCGGCCGCGCTACAACACCTTTCGTTTCATGTTATTTTCTACCGCCGTGCAGGGTTTTGGGCCCAACATTATCAGTAAATAAGATCTATAGGCACGTACACACACGTACACACACACTGCCTTGAGTTTGTAAAACTTGGTCTTGATGTAAATCTCACACACACCGCAGTTTATCTGTCCGTCTTTACAAAGTCAAACTGTCACAACTTTTCCTTCCTGCAGCATCTTAACAAATTTCCTCCTCCACAGTCGCACAAGCACAAACCCTGAGATAAGATTGTGTTGGGTGGGAAGTGTGTGTGTGTGTGTCGGCGTTACGGTAAAGCTCCTCCAGCGGGAACGCCGCAGATGATATGCGATTAGCCTAATTGCACATTGTGTGTGTGTGTGTGTGTGTGTGAGAGAGTGTGTTATCTGCTGTAGATGCGGCTGTGCCGAGTGCCGAGACGATCTGTTATCTTCACTCACGCTACAACACGCACACCACGGAACGACCTTAAACACACACACACACACACACAACCTGCCTGCATTAATCACACCTCACACACACACAGCTGTCATGGTTTAAACACACACACACTCATTTACACACACACACACACACACTATATTACTATGTAGTATTAACAACTATTAATACTGGTGTGAGACGAAGGCTAATGGTCACTGATGTTTCCTGACCGCAGTGTGTGTGTGTGTGTGTTTATCTCATTCCGCTTCCTAACTGAGTTGATGTGTTTAAAAAAGACAAAAAGTGAATTGAATTTGTGGGACTTGGTGACGGTAAACCCGGCTGATGGAGATGTGATTAAGTCCCAGTTCCACACACACACACACACACACACGCGCTAATTGCCGGAGTGTGTCCGAGTGCATTATGGAGCGAGTGTGTTTGGGCTTAATGCAGGACTTTTAGCTGCACTTTAATCATTAGAGCCGCTGACGTATTCGGGATGAATGTGTTGATTGCTCGGTGAGATTACGCCGGTCTGAAGCCGGACTCGTAAAGAGCTGCAGCTTGTGTTCTAGACTCTAATAGTGATCTAGATTCTGGTCTACTTTGGGCTCTAGACTCTAATAAGGCTCCAACTGACCGTTCTAGCCTCTCATAGCGCTCCAGCAGGGTTCTTGACTCTCACAGAGTTCTAGATTCTGGTTCTATGCTCAGTGCTCAATTTTATATTTTAGACTCTGGTCTGGTGTGGTGTCAGTTTGGGTTCTAGACTCTGGTCTTGCTCAGCGCGGGTTTTACACTTTCTTGGTGATCCAGCTTGGGCTTCAACTATTGTGTCACTGTAGCTCTGATTCTAGCCTTTGGTAACATCACTGCTCAAGTTCTAGACACTAAGAACATCCGATGGTGCTCCAGCTTGGGCTGTGGACCGTCATATCGCAGCAGTTTTATTTTTAGACTGTGGTACTGTTCTAGAATCGTAGCTGAAGTGATTTTACACCGTGATTTTTTTTTTCCCAGTTCAAACGTAAGCCTGAACTAGATCGAGGAACAAATATTAGTCCTTCCAGCTTTGACGTCGTTCCAGTTGCGGTTCCTCGCCAGGTTCGGAGTTGGTGACTGATTTCTCTCGCCGTGGCAGGTGGAGAGTGACCGTGGACTCGGCGGTTTGTCCTTTTCTGGAATCAGATCACCCTTTTGCAGCGGCGACTCTGTTCCCGTCTGTAGCTCGCGGCACTGCGCCGGCAAGCCGTAGGCGTGAAACGCGGCGCAGAAATCAAATAAAACCCTTCACAAGCGGAGTCACGCTGTGGCGCAGCACAGACCAGACTTTTCCAGCTTATATCCTGTTCGTTCTCTTTCTTTTTCCCTTTGCAAACCTTCTCCACTTCACACGAGCGCCATACAAATCGTCTGGTCATGAAACAATGCCCATTTCCTAACTCCTTCTCAGACTTTGCAGCTTCCTTTGAGAGTCCTTCACTTCTTTTAAGCGCTATGAGGCTGAAGTAGCTGCAGGTCATTTATCTCATTAAATACAGAAACGTTTTGCACAATCCCGGTTGGTTTCTTTTGCTGGCGCTAACGTACGGCGTCTCGTGCGGACATGACTCAGGGTGTGTGTAAGGGAGTGCGTGTCGCGCAGCTGCCGTTACTCAGCCCGGCGTCCTGCTGTTGTTGCTGGTTGTGGTGCCGTAAAGCTGACAGACGAGTTGTAAACAGACACCGAGGTTCAGGATGAGTAACGTCACACTAATCCGTGTGTCCTCATGCCACATGCTTGCAGCCAATCAAACTGAGGCAGATGTGCGGAGGGGCGTGGCTTACTGCCTCGTCGCGTTACTCATAGCTATGTTTACGTCCTGACGTCCATCGTGCCTGCAGAGAACCTTCCGGAGCAGTGTGTTTACAACATAGCGCATTTAGTAGCGTTTGTCCCCCAGAGCACGAGGTTCATCCCACAGAGTGCTGAGTTTACACCGCAGAGCACCCTAGAGCACCACATTTACCCCGTAAAGCACCCTACAGCGCTGCGTTTATCCCATAGAGCGCCACATTCATACCACGGAGCTCCTCTTTTACCCCGTAGAGCACCGGGGAGCTCCATAAATACCCCACAGAGCGTCGCACTTTAACATAGAGCACCAGAACATTCTAGAGTTCCACAATGCTTCCATACAGCACCACATTTATCCCTTAGAGCACTACGGAGCTCCGGCTTTCTCCCGTAGAGCATCACAGAGCTCTGGTTTCACCCCATGGAACGTTCCACAGCATCATGTTTACCCCTTAGCGCACCATATTTAGCCCATCAAGCACCACATTAATCTGGTAGAGCACCGGAGAGCTCCATCATCACGCTGTAGAGACCAACAGAGCACCACATTTATCTGGCGGGGTATCATAGAGCTCCACGTTTACCCCGTAGAGCCTTATAGAGCAGTGCGTTCACTCCGTAGAGCCCTACATCACCACGTTGTCCACGCAGAACGGCAAATTTACCCAGAGGAACGGCGCACTTGTCTTCCAGAGCGCCGCGTTCGTCCCGTAGAGCCGCGGCGGAATGTAACAGAGCGGTGTAGGGATTATAGAGTGCTCTAGCGTGGCTCTCTCTTCTGAAACTTCCCCTTTAATCAGTAAAACAGCGCTAGTCCGAGTAAAGCCTCACTCATCCATTTATCTCAGATCGCTGACTCTGCCGTTTCTGCTCTCGCTGTCTGTCTCTTCTCTCTTACACACACACACACACACACACACTCGGAGCGCGCTGGGGTCAAGTCTATCACATTTGTCTTTGATCTTGCTCAGAGAAAGGCGTGCGCCGTAAGAGATTAGAAATTGAAGATCCACCCCGAGACCTTCACACACTCTTCCTACACACGCACACCTTCGCACACCTCGTTTTTCACTTCCTAGCCTGTCGCTCTCTTTTTTCTTTTCTTTTCTTTTCGCCCCCCCCCCCCTCCTCTCCTTCGCTCGCAGTCCGTCTCTGTCCGTGTGTGTGTGTGTGTGTGTGTATCCGCCGCAGGCCTTCATTAGCGGCAGCGTCCTGCTCTCTGCCTCCTTTCCTTCCATCCCTCACGCTCTCCTTCTGCCCTCCCCGCGGAGCATAATTAGCATCCCCTGTGTAGCCATTACTCTCCGAGTGTGTGAGTGTGTGTGTGTGAGTGAGTGTGTACACTTCTGCTGTGGACTAGTGATCATTGTTGTCGCTCTTTCTCGTTTGGCGAGCGCGAACAAACCGGTGTAAACGAGGGAGGTTAAAGCCCCGGCACGCGAGCCCGTTTGTGCGGGAGCGCGTGTTTTCCCGTGAAAGAGAGAGGGATGGAGGGAAAGAGCGAGGGAGAGAGACGCATTGTCTGGGCGCCGTATCTCTCCCCGCAGTCGTTCCCGGGGCCTTGTGCAGGACTCGATTATCAAACGAGTGAAAAGCTTGTTAGGCGTCGGCCTGTTTAAATAATTATCTCTATTCAAGTATGAATGTTTTCCGTCTCGCCGCGCCGGCTAATTCACAGCCACTCTGTCTTTTATTCCTTTACACACTTCTCCCCCCTCCGGTACGTGTGTGTGTGTGTGTGTCTCACATCTGCTCGCTGCATGAAGTATCGCGGGGATGCTTTGATGATTTGGTGTGTTTTTATGTTTAATAGCGAGGGAACAACACAGAGTGGTTTGCTCACTCGCTGCGCCTTTTAAAGCCCATAAAATAAACAGTAACACAATTAATTTGTCAACAATAACGTTAATAACAGTAAGAAACGCAACCGCAGCAGCGTGTTAATATTTATTAACCTTCACGAGTCAATATGTGATTTTATTTAAAATAAACATACTGCTGTTCAATCACTACTTATTATTATTACTACTAGCGGCAAAGCTGCATTAATATGTATACTTTTAGAAATTAATCTCTTTTGTAACCGAGGCTGTTTACTGTGTGTGTGTGTGTGTGTGTGTGTGTGTAGGAGCGGACCTGTTCTCCAACTGCACGGAGGAGTGTAAGGCGCTGGGCCACTCGGACCGCTGCTGGATGCCCTCGCTGGTGGTGGGGGGCGGCGAGGGCCGGCAGGTGGGCGACTACCGCAGCAACCTGCACGTGCCCGGGATGGACGCCGCCGTGCCGGACTCTGAGGTACCGCCGCGCCGGGGCCCCGTCGCCCCCGGCGACGACCGCCACCACCACCTCCACCACACCCCCTTCTCCACGTTCGGCAAGGACATGTCACAGCACACACGCGGCCCCCCTCACCTCCAAAACCAACACCAACACCCGGGGGCCGCCCTGTTGCCACGGCAGCGGGGCCCCTATGCTCCCGCCTACCTGTGTGAGTATTCCCTCCGGCCCTACCAGCTCTGAAGCCCGGGACATTTGCTTATACGCTCTCTCGCGCTCCTTTTTGCCCCCCAGCTCCCCCCCCCAACCCCCAAATAAACAAAAGTCTGCTTCGACCGATGCTGAAATTTTTCAAACCAATAAAGCACTTCTTTGTCTTTTCCAAACTCTGTTTGATCTTTTCCGAAATTCCCCCCCTCCGAGTCCCGATTGGCCGATGTTGCCGGTGTGTGACACACTCAGGGTGTTGTGACTTATCCTTTCACTGAACACACACTCACACTTCCACACACACACACACGCGTCGCACGCGCAAAACGGAACGAGCGCCGGCCGTCGCCGTCCTGCATGTCGCAGCAGCGCCGCTGACCTAAGAAGACCTTAAAAAGATTAATACGTAAATATGTTAATTCATTAATAGACACATTTGTTAAAGGTTTTCTTAAGACAGTGTGTGTGTGTGTGTGTGTTCACGTGAATGTCGAGCCTGCTGAACGCTACACAACCTCGCCGTATTTCTGTGCACCATGTCTAAAAAATATTACAATTAACAATGTCATTTGTGTTGATATTTGGCGACTGCTCACAAATGTTGCAATAATCATTATTAAAATATATTAATTATGTGTGGAAGGTAAATAAAAATCAGATTTCTCTACCAAATTACGGTATGATTACGGAAATATAACTTTTATAAACGTTTAAGTAAAATATGAGTTTAAATATCAAATCAGAAACACAACAGAAATAAGAATGTGCTCATAATAATTTGTTAAAATAAAAACATTAGATAAATCATGTGACTTTCTTCTCTTATTTCATTCCAACATAAATCACTGTCTTTCTCCAAAAACCCACAAAATGATATTTTATTTTCATAACATCTTGAGGCCTTGAAAATGCAATCAAATTTGCATTTTTCAATCAATAAAATCACAACATTGTTTCTTTTTATTGATTTTTCCAAATAAAATACTAAGATATAACATTAATAAAATATATCAAGATTTATATGATTTTTAGATTAATAAATTATAAGCATCAAATACATTTTGATTTATTTTATTTTTTAATCCCAGATTTTTTATTTTATTTTTCAAAATAGCTGTTTTGCTAATTTCATTTTATTCCTGATTAATTTCGATTTTGCATTATTTTTTTATTTTCATTTTATTTCTTCAGTTTTTTAAATCACATCTTTTATTTATTTATTTTTCAGAAATAAATCAAAATGTTTTATTTCTTTTATTTTCTGTTTGAATAATTAACCATCAGACATTTAATTTTTATTTTGTTTAATTTTTATTGTTTTTTTTTTTCTCTGTAGCTTTTCACCAGTGAATTTTAGAAAAACTTTAAAATAATAACACACACTTTTATATAACGAGTTCATTCCAAGTGCTGGTCATGTTTATGAATAAAATACACATATATGTATGTATATAATTTTTTTTTTTTTTAGTAATTTTTATAATTACGTGACTGCATTGTGAACCACAGCATGTTTAATGTGTGTGTGTGTGTGTGTGTGTTGGTAAATGCATGTGTTTGTGTATTTTGATTATTTTTGAATGCTTTCAGCTCCGCCCACATCCCGACTCCGCCTCCATGCTGTAGGTGTGGCGTTAACGGAAGACTCTCTCTCTCTCTCTCTGTGTGTGTTTCTCACGCTGTAGCACGGAAAAGGCTTTCCTAGCACGTTCAGGGTGGACCTTTCCGAATCTGCCTGAGTGCTTTTGCACAGTAAAGCAAGCGGCCCAAAGCGCCCCGCTCTGGTCTGGTCCAGTTTGGTTCGGTCCGATCCGGTCTGTTCTGCTCTGGTTCAGTTTGCTGCAGTCCAGTGTGATGCGATCCGGTTCGGCTACTCTTCCCCTCCTTCATCGCCAAATCTCATTTGGTGCTGAACTTTACCGTCGGAGCACTGACACCGACCTGGTCCAGATACGGTGCCCTTTTCATAACTGGAATCTTGATCAGTAACTAGGAACTGGAACCAGAACCAGTACTGGAGCTGGAATTTGGAGCTCTAAAACCAAATTGAAAGAAGCCTAGAACTGAAACTAGAACCACAACCAAAACTGGAACTGGAACCGGCGACAAAACCAGAACCTGGAACTGGAAACAGAACTAGACACTGTAACTGGAACCTGGAAGCAGAACTTGAAACTTGAGCTGGAACCAGCACGAAAACCAGATCCTGGAACTGGAATTGAAACCTGGAATTGGAACTTGGAGCCAGAACCTGGGACCTGGGTCTAGAACCAAAACCAGAATCTGGAAGTGGAACCTTAAAATGTAGCCAAAATCTGAACCTAGAACTGGAATCTGCAACTGGAACCTAGACCTTGAACCTGGAACCAAAACCAGAGCCTGCAACTGGAACCTGGAACCAAAACCAGAGCCTGCAACTGGAACCAAAACCAGAACCTGAAACTGGAACCTAGAACTGGAATCAAAACCAGAACCTGGAACTGGAACCTAGACCCGGAACCTGGAATTAGAACCAGAAGTGGTTAACAGAACCAGAACCTTCTCAGCAGGACTGAGGGAAATGGAACTTCCAGACTCTTCTCTGAGACTGACGGAGGGATTGAAGGAGGAGAGCAGAACGACAAAACTGTCTGTGGACAAACGGGAAACTTTCCAAAAATATCTGAGCCCTTTATCTGTCACACACACACACACACACACTCTGGACTGTACAGAGGCCAGCAGCTGTACCTTGCTTATATGTACAGATGTTTTTTGACAGTTTTTCTAAAAACCTTCTTTTGGTTCCTTTTCTTTTCTGTGAGGTCGTGTTATTTTTCTGGAACTGTTAACTCTCTTTATACACACACACACACACACACACACACACACGCACGGGTGGAGCGAGTAAAAAAAAAAAAAATTCACAAACACTTCCTTTCTCTCTGTCTCTCTCTCTCTCGTGTGTGTGTCGCTCAGTCCCAGCGTTGGTGTTGCTCTTCATGTCTGCGATGTGAACCTGTTTACTCTTTTACGAGCATCGAGAACCGCCCACATATTTATCTATAAATATAAATATCTATAATCCATATCAATATCTATATCTATATAATGTTCCTTTTTGGTTTCTGTTCATTTTTTCATTTTTGGAAGCTGTGTAGCTTTATTTCTGGTTTAGATGATTATATGCCATAAAAAAAACTTGTATTAAAAATATGGGTTTCAAATGTTGTCATTATTATTATTATTATAAAGCAAGAAATATAATTAAGTTAGAGAAACTGCATTATTTATTTAGAATTTTTATTTGTTTAATTATTTATGTTAATTGCACACTTTTAAAAAAAACTTTATTTCATTTCTTTTCATTTTTCATTCATTTATTTAATTCTCCAAAGTATTTTTTTTTTGTTTATTTTTAAGTATTTGTTTCCTCCAAAATACACCACATGAAACTTTTTATTTTATTAATTGATTTTTTCAAAAATATTTTTCATTTATTTATTTTTCTAAATAAATTACATCTGATTTTATTTTATTTTTTTTTATTAATTACATCCGTTTTTCTGGGGTTTTTTTCCCACCAAAGTTAATTACATTACTTTTTTCTTTTATCTGTTTATTTATTTTTTTATAATTCAGGATTTTTCAGTTATTTTTCTCTTTTCTGATATAAATCACATTTTATTTCTTTGTAAAAAAATAAATAAATAAATAAAATGTAACAAATTATTTACAAATATTGATCTCAAATATTGAACAAATATTTATTTATTTATTCATAAATAAAATGAGTTTTTCATGCTGATTCAAAGGAGCGCGCCACCCAGTTCACTGGACTTTAACCAAGCGCCTTTAATGCAACTGACCCAAGCTGTGTGGAGGAACAGTACACACACACACACACACACACACACACACACACACACACACACACACA